>JAWMAR010002307.1:0-147494 GCA_036785375.1 Leucoraja ocellata
CTTCGGAGTCACGTGAGTGACTACGTGAAGAACCCACCCAGCGCGCAGGCGCGGCATTATGTCAGCAGTGCAACAGCGGCAGCAGCTGGAGCCAGGCTCTCCAGCTGCAGCATAAAGACAAGACCTCAGGTAAGTGCCTTTTTTGTGTTACAGAGTCGCTCAAGGGAGAATTATGGCCTCTCGAAAGCGACCAGCCAGAAGGACTGCCTGCCCAACTCCACCCGAGGAGGGGTCCATAGCTGGGCGGCAGCCACTCGTAGCGGAGGAGCCATTTCAACGCTCCCGCTCACCCGACACCGAGCCGCCCCCTGTGCTGCAGATATCGACGCCCCGCACAGGGAGGAAGGCTACTCACAAAACCGACCGGCCGGTGTCCTCCGATTCGTCGGAGGAACGGGAACGCTCTCCACCACCGAAACGGGGAGACGCTCGCATCAGCTGCATGAGGCAGCTCCTAGAGCAAATGATCGATGAGGAAATGCAGGCTAGGCATCTCCCAGGAGGACGGGCTTTGGCCTCCTCCTCACCACACCCTTCTGTACCCTCTATGTTCGAGGGCAGTAAGGGAGGCCAGGACTGGGCTGGCCTATCCCAAGGGCAGGCGGAGGATAACATCAGTATGCCGGGCGTGCTAGAAGAAGAGCTACTGGGTGTAGTGGGCCGGTACGCAGCGCCCCCAACGACTGGGATGGTATTACCACCCAGAATGGCGGCCAGCATTAACAGGCTGTCCAACAAGCCGCTGCAGGACAAGGTCGTCCAGCAGGCCCTTGACACGTACACAGCGCCAGAGAATTGCGAGGCGCTGCGGGTCAAAACGGTCAACGGGCAGATATGGAACCAGCTGGGGCAGCAGATCAGGGCTCAGGAAGTAAAGATGCAGCGGGTCCTGAAACTCCACTCAGCAGCCATCACCGCCTTTGCTCGGTCCGTCGGGAATGAAGAGCTAACCATACCCCAGCAGGATGCACTCGCATTGATGTGCAGCACCACTTATGAGCTCAATAGCCTACGGCGGGACAACATTAGGCCTGCCCTCAATCCGAAATATGCAGGCCTCTGCAAAGCTCCAGCGCCCGAACGAGAGGCGCTGCTATTTGGTGCAGATTTGGCCAAAAAACTGAAGGAGTTGGAAGAGGCGGCCAAACCAGTAGGCCTCATGAGGGCAGGGCCAGGACCGAGCAGGGTGAAGACACCCAGTTGGCAGCACGCCTCGGCATCCACCAGCAGGTACCGAGCTGGTGAAAGCCTGGTGACCGCCTCCCACTACCCCCAGAGCTCTTTTTTAGAGCGGGGCCCAGGGCGGAGCCGTGGGAAGATGCGCCGCCCCACCGCAGCACCAACACGGACAACCTTGGGCCAAACCTACCGAAAACGGCCCCACAAATAAACATGGAGGTAGGTGGGTCTGGTTCCTGCCAACATACACAGACAACGGGTGCTGTATTAACAGGAGGACGTTTGAGGTTCTTCAAGCATGTTTGGTGCTCCTTAACTAACAATAAGTTTATACTCAACAGTATCAGTGGATACAAAATTGAATTCAACCCAGGCTTAGAACCTCCAGTTCAGCACATGCCCCAAAGGGTATTCCTTCCCTCAGCATTTGAGAAGGTAGAAGGACAAGCTGAACTAGATAGGCTCGTGGCTAAAGGCATCATAGAAATGACCACACACGAGCCGCACGAATTTGTATCAAATATTTTTCTTAAATCCAAGAAAGATGGTGGGTGTCGCATTATTATTGATTTGACGTCACTTAATCAGTCTGTTGAGTATCAACATTTCAAAATGGAGACATTTGTCACTGCCAGACAACTGATCTCCAAGGGATACTACATGGCAAGCATAGATATCAAGGATGCTTACTATTTAGTACCCATTCATAAGGATTATTACAAATATCTGAAATTTATCTGGATGGGCCAGCTGTGGCAGTACAGAGCCTTGCCCAATGGTTTAACGACAGCTCCCAGATTATTTACAAAAATTCTCAAAGTGGCCATGAAAAAAATTGAGAGAACAAAAACATTTAGTCGTGGCCTATCTGGACGATGTTCTCATATTAGGGAGAACAAGGGAACTAGCTGTCGCAGGAGTTTTAGCCACTAAACAACTCCTTGAAACTTTGGGATTCATCCTACACCCAGATAAATCAATATTGGAGCCTACTACTAACATGGATACCTAGGCTTCACTATTGACACTATCCATATGACTGTCACTCTGCCCAGAGACAAAAAAGTTTCACTCATCGAAGCTTGTAACAATTTAATTGCTACACCGCAACCAAGGATACGGCACGTAGCCAGAGTTATTGGCTCTATAGTAGCAGCATTCCCGGCTGCCCAACATGGGCCCTTGCATTATCAAAATTTGCAAAGGGCAAGGACTCATGCACTACGTCTTAATAGAGGGCATTATGACCGCAAAATGGAGTTACCCACTGAAGCCAAATCAGAACTTCAGTGGTGGGTCGATAATATTTGGCACAGTCACAGTCCTATCGCCGTCACCAATCCTAACATAACCATTACAACGGATGCCAGTGCTTTAGGCTGGGGAGCTACTAACTCCATAGACAGCACAGGTGGCAGATGGACTAACTCAGAGGCATCGCTACTACAATCACTGGGCATTAACTTCTTGGAAATGCTCGCCGCCTTTTATGGGCTAAAAGCATATACATCTGAAATGCGGCATGTGCATGTTAGGATTATGATTGACAACACTACGGCGGTATCTTATATCCAGCACATGGGTGGCATAAAATCAGTATCATGCGACAAATTAACTACTATAATCTGGCAATGGTGTGTCGAGAGACATATTTGGCTATCAGCTGCCTATTTACCAGGCAAGCTAAATTTAGTGGCGGACACCAGGTCACGAAAATTCAATGACAACATCGAATGGATGTTGGACCCAAAACTATTTGCTAGAATTGTCAAGCAATATGGTACGCCAGATATAGATTTGTTTGCGTCTAGACTAAATCACCAACTACCCATGTATGTGGCTTGGGAACCAGACCCAGAGGCAGCAGCGGTAGATGCCTTCACGCTGGATTGGGGAAATTTCTTTTTCTATGCTTTCCCTCCCTTCTGCCTCATCAGTCGGGTACTCCAGAAAATTCAGGCAGACTCAGCCTCCGGCATTCTGGTCGTGCCCGACTGGCCTACCCAACCATGGTTCCCAATGTTCCACGACATGGTGGTAGAGACACCTATGGTCCTTCATAACCACCCCCAATTATTGACTCACCCGGTAACTGGCATTAGTCATCCATGCCACCAAAAATTGAACCTCCTGGTTTCCAGATTCTGAACAGACCTTACCGGGGATTGGGGTTATCAGAGAGAACAATCACCACCATGTCGGCATCCCTGCGAGTTTCCACCAAAAAACAGTACCTGACCTACATCAGGAAATGGGAACAGTACTGTCTGGAAGCAGGGACATCCTACAAGACGGCTTCGATCTCGGATGTGCTGGAGTTCCTGGCCCACCTGCACCATGACCTAAAGATGAGCTACAGTGCCATCAATACAGCTCGGAGCGCCCTGTCCGCATACCTTATGCCCATAGGACAGCATAGTGTGGGATCCCACCCTCTGGTTATCAAACTCCTTAAAGGGATCTATAACACCAAACCCCCTACACCTAGATACACCCATATGTGGGATGTGAGTGTAGTATTGACACACCTTCGAGGTTGGCCTCCGGTGGGATCCCTGAGCCTGGAACAGTCCACTTATAAGACCCTCATGCTCATGGCGCTTGTCTCAGCTCAGAGGGTTCAGTCGCTGCATCAGTTAAATCTGAACCACATGGTGACCACCCCAGATACCATTACTTTCACCATGCCGGGGTTGGTAAAACAGAGCAGACCAGGTACATCCAACTCCCCGTTGATCTTCCGGGCATACCCTCCAGAACCTAGGCTGTGTGTGGTGACCCACCTTCATCATTATTTAGACACTACCCAAACTCTTAGAGGGAGAGAAAAAGCCTTATGGGTCAGCCATAAAAAGCCTTTTGGACGGGTTACCAGCCAGACAATATCCAGATGGTTGAAACAGGTCCTTAACATGGCAGGGATTAACACAGATGTTTTTAAATCCCATTCAACCAGGGCAGCGTCCACCTCAGCGGCGGATAGGATGCAGGTTCCCCTAGACCACATCCTCAGAGCAGCGGGATGGTCAAGGGAATCGACATTCCAAAAATTCTACAGGAAACCGCTGATGGAAAAGGACGTCTTTGCGGAAAGAATTTTAGAAACCGCAAATTTATAATTTAAAAGCCCAGGGGAGCTATTTTTTGTTGTAGTTAATAAACATTTGTTTTTTAAACCTAAACAAACTTGTTGGTCTTTAGATACCACTTCCTCCCTCGATGATCTTTCGGCAGTGAGTGATATAACTGTTACACGGTTTGAAATCACAGACCTTTGAAGTCTTCACGTAGTCACTCACGTGACTCCGAAGTAAAATAGTGAGATTAAACGAGTACTTACCAGTGCGAAGTTTGATCTGTATTTTATGAGGAGTTACGATGAGGGATTACGTGCCCTCCGCTCCCACCCTCATTGTATAGATCAAACTCGGACTGATGTCTCATTGGTCTTTACTATCTTTACTTCAATTTGTGTCTATCTGTGATTCCACACCGCTGCTTGGAAGTATGCCGCGCCTGCGCGCTGGGTGGGTTCTTCACGTAATCCCTCATCGTAACTCCTCATAAAATACAGATCAAACTTCGCACTGGTAAGTACTCGTTTAATCTTACTATTTCCCCTGCAACCACAGGAGATGCAACACCTGTCCCTACACAATAGACAATAGACAATAGGTGCAGGAGTAGGCCATTCCTGCCTTTTTCCCATATGCCCTGACTCCACTATCTTTAAGAGCCCTATCCAGCTCTATCTTGAAAGTATCCAGAGAACTGGCCTCCACCGCCCGCTGAGGCAGAAAATTCCACAGTCACAACCCTCTGTGAGAAAAATTGTTTCCTCGTCTCCGTTCTAAATGACTTGCCTCTCATTCTTAAACTGTGGCCCCTGGAACTGGACTCCTATCCTTCATCGGGAACATGTTTCCTTCATTCCCTAACATCGGGAACATGTTTCCTGCCTCCAGCGTGTCCAAACCCTTAACAATCTTATATGTTTCAATAATATATCCTCTCATCCTTCTAAATTCCAGAGTGTACAAGCCCAGTCGTTCCATTCTCTCAGCATTTGACAGTCCCGCCATCCCGGGAATTAACCTTGTAAACCTGCGCTGCACTCCCTCAATAGCAAGAATGTCCTTCCTCAAATTACGGGATCAAAACTGCACACAATACACCAGGTGTGGTCTCACTATGACCCTATACAACTGCAGAAGGACCTCTTTGCTCCTATACTCAACTCCTCTTGTTATGAAGGCCAACATGCCATTCGCATTCTTCACTGCCTGCTGTACCTGCATGCTTACTTTCAAAGACTGTTGTGCAAGGACCCCACAGATCCCTTTGTACTTCCCCTTTCCAAACTTGACACCTTTAGATAGTAATTTGCTTTCCTGTTTTTTATACCAAAATAATCTGCTTTCCTGTTTTTTATACCAAAGTGGATAACCTCACATTTATCCACATTAAACTTCATCTGCCATGCATCTGCCCACTCCCCCAACCTGTCCAAGTCACCCTGCATTCTCATAGCATCATCCTCACATTTCACACAGCCACCCAACTTTGTGTCATCTGCAAATTTGCTAATGTTATGCCCCTGTCCCACTTAGGAAACTTGAACAGAAGCCTCTGGAGACTTTGCCCCTCACCCAAGCTTTCCGTGAGGTTCCCGGAGGTTTTTGGCAGTCTCCCTACCTGCTTCCACCACCTGCAACCTCCGACAACCACCTGCAACGTCCAGGAACCGCACGGAAACCTTGGGTGAGGAGCAAAGTCTCCAGAGGTTTCCGTTCAGGTTTTCTTAGTACAGGGGCATTACTTTGAATCCCTTCATCCAAATCATTCATGTATATTGTAAATAGCTGTGGTCCCAGCACCGAGCCTTGCGGTACCCCACTAGTGATTGCGTGCCAGTCTGAAAGGGACCCGTTAATCCCTACTCTTTGCTTTCTGTCTGCCAACCAATTTTCTATCCATTTCAGCACTACACCGCCAATACCATGTGCCCTAACTTCGCCCACTAATCTCCTATGTGGGACCTTATCAAATGCTTATCTTTCATAATTGACTCCAGCATCTTTCCCACCACCGATGTCAGGCTAACTAACTGGTCTATAGAAACACAGAAACGTTGAAAATAGGTGCAGGAGTAGGCCCTTCGGCCCTTCGAGCATGCACGGCCATTCAATATGATCATGGCTGATCATCCAACTCAGTATCCCGTACCTGCCTTCTCTCCATACCCCCTGATCCCCTTAGCCACAAGGACCACATCTAACTCCATCTTAAATATAGCCAATGAACTGGCCTCAACTACCTTCTGTGGCAGAGAATTCCAAAGATTTACCACTCTCTGTGTGAAAAAATGTCGCCTCATCTCGGTCCTAAAAGATTTACCTCTTATTCTTAAACTGTGACCCCTTGTTCTGGATTTCCCCAACATCGGGAACAATCTTCATGCATCTAGCCTGTCCAACCCCTTAAGAATTTTGTAAGTTTCTATAAGATCCCCCCTCAAGCTTCAAAATTCTAGCGAGTACAAGCCGAGTCTATCCAGTCTTTCTTCATATGAAAGTCCTGACATCCCAGGAATCAGTCTGGTGAACCTTCTCTGTACTCCCTCTATGGCAATAATGTCCTTCCTCAGATTTGGAGACCAAAACTGTACGCAATACTCCAGGTGTGGTCTCACCAAGACCTTGTACAACTGCAGTAGAACCCCTCGGCTCCTATACTCAAATCCTTTTGCTATGAATGCTAACATACCATTCGCTTTCTTCACTGCCTGCTGCACCTGCATGCCTACTTTCAATGACTGGTGTACCATGACACCCAGGTCTCGTTGCATCTCCCCTTTTCCTAATTGGCCACCATTCAGATAATAGTCTGCTTTCCTGTTTTTGCCACCAAAGTGGATAACCACACATTTATCCACATTATCCTGCATCTGCCATGCATTTGCCCACTCACCCAACCTATCCAAGTCACCTTGCAGCCTCCTAGCTTCCTCCTCGCAGCTAACACTGCCCCCCAGTTTGGTGTCATCTGCAAACTTGGAGATGATGCATTCAATTCCCTCGTCCAAATCATTAATATATATTGTAAATCGCTGGGGTCCCAGCACCGAGCCTTGCGGTACCTCATTAGTCACTGCCTGCCTTTCTGAAAAGGACCCGTTTACTCCTATTCTTTGGTTCCTGTCTGCCAGCCAGTTTCCTATCCACATCAATACTGAACCCCCAATACCGTGTGCCTTAAGTTTGTATACTAATCTCTTATGTGGGACCTTGTCGAAAGCCTTCTAAAAGTCCAGATATAACACATCCACTGGTTCTCCCTTATCCACTTTACTCATTACATCCTCGAAAAATTCTACAAGATTCGTCAGACATGATTTACCTTTCATATATCCATGCTGACTTTGTCCAATGATTTCACTACTTTCCAAATGTGCTGCTATCCCATCTTTAATAATTGACTCTAGCAGTTTCCCCACTACCGATGTTAGACTAACTGGTCTGTAATTTCCCCCTTTTCTCTCTCCCTCCATTTTTAAAAATTATTTTATAATTCTGTATAATTCCCTGTTTTCTCTCTCCGCCTTTCTTAAAAAGTGGATTAACATTAGCAACCCACCAACCCACAGGAACTGATCCTGAATCTACTGAACAATGGAAAATGATCACCAATGCATCCACTAATTCTAGAGCCACATCCTTAAGTACCCTGGGATGCAGACCACCAGGCCCTGGGGATTTATCAACCTTCAGTCCCATCAGTCGACCCAACACAATTTCCTGCCTAATGTGGATTTCCTTCAGTTCCTCCGTCACCCCAAATCCTCTGGCCACTAGTAAATCACGAATATGTTTTGTGTCCTCCTTAGTGAAGACAGATCCAAAGTACCTGTTCAACTCATCTGCCATTTCCTTGTTCCCCATCATAAATTCACCTTTTTCAGTCTTCAAGAGTCCAACTTTGGTCTTAACTAATGTTTTTCTCTTCACATACCTAAAGAAGATTTTACTATTCTCCTTTATATTCTTGGCTAGCTTACCTTCATACCTCATCTTTGTCCCTGTATTGCCTTTTGAGTTATCTTCTGTTGCTCCCTAAACATTACCCAATCCTCTTGCTTCCCGCTCATCTTTGCTACATTGTACTTTCTCTAATTTTTATACTGTCCCTGACGTCCCTTGTCAGCCACGGTCGCCCCTTTCTCCCCTTGGAATCTTTCTTCCTCTTTGGAATGAACTGATCCTGCACCTTCTGTATTATTCCCAGAAATACCTGCCATTGTTGTTCCAATGTCATCCCTGCTAGGGTATCTTTCCAGTCATCTTTGGCCAGCTCCTCCCTCATGGCCCCATAGTCCCCTTTATTCAACTGTAACACTGACACCACCAATTTACCCTTCTCCCTATCCAATTGTATATTAAACGACCAAATTATGGTCACTACTTCCTAATGGCTCTGTAACCTCGAGGTCCTTTATCAAATCCGGTTCATTTCATAACACTAAATCCAGAATTGCCTGATCCCTGATAGGCTCCAATACCAGCTGCTCTAAGGAATCCATCACAGAGGCACTCCACAAACTCCCTTTCTTGGGGTCCACTATCAATCTGATTTTCACAGTCTACCTGCATGTTCAAATCTCCCATAACAACCATAGCAGTACCTTTACTAAATGCCAATTTTAAATCCTGAATCAACTTGCACCCTATATTCAGGCCACTGTTTGGGGGCCTGTCTATTAGTCCCATTAGGGTCTTTTTACCCTTACAATTCCTTAGTTCTATCCATACTGACTCCACATCTCCTGTTTCAATGTCATCCCTTTCAAGGGACTGAGTTTCATTCCTCACCTACAGAGCTACCCCACCCTCTCTGCCTACCTGTCTGTCTTTTCGATAGGAGGTATACCCTTGAATATTCTGTTCCCATCCCTGGCCCTCTTGCAGCCATGTCTCTAATTCCCACAACAAGCCGTGCGTATGAGTTTAGTTTCAGTTTTAGTGATGCAGAGTGGAAACAGGCCCTTCAGCCCATCGAGTCTGCGAAGGATATTTAGGTTCACAAGCTGACAACGCCTACAGACAATGTACAAATACGCTTATACTCAACAGAAACTCCCAGAAACTCTAAATGAATCTACATTCATACTCATACCAAATTCGGACAAGGATCTTGAAGACCCAGGTTAATACAGAGCTATAGCCCTCTTAAATACTGGTCAGAAAATATTAACTAAAATTGTATCTAATAGAGCTTAGTGATCAGCAAATTAATACATCCCGACCAAACAGGGTTTATCCCCAAACGGTTATTCATTTTATAATCTGAGAAGATTATTTAATATTATATACTCCAATAGAATCCCTAATGCAGATCTAGCAATTATCTCGTTAGATGCTGTAAAAGCATTTGACCAGGTAGAATGGCCATATTTATTTTCGGTGATGGAAACATTTCAACTAGGAGAGAAGTACTGTACATGGGTTAAATAGTTATACTCTAATCCAACAGCTAGAATATTAACAAACAAAATGTTATCAACTAAATTTAATCTCTCTAGAGGCTGTAGACAAGGATGTTCACTATCCCCACTATTATTTGCTCTTGCAATCGAACCCCTAGCAGAAAGCGTTAGAAACCATCCAGGAATATTTGGATACAATACTAGAGACACAAGGAATAAAATCTCCTTATATGCAGATGATGTACTAATATATATTACAAAGTTAGAAACTAGTATTCCAAACCTATTAAATCTAATAACTCAATTTGGTCAGTTTTCGGGATATAGAATTAATTGGGATAAAAGCGAAATCATGCCAATAACAAAATTCAATTTACATACAATACAACAATCCCCTTTTAAAATAGTTAAAGATACATTTAAATACTTAGGAATCTATGTAACTAAGACATATATCTCTTTATTTAAACTAAATTTCCCACCCTTACTGAATAAACGACATAAGAATATTCAATACTGGAAAACACTCCCCATTTCTATGCTTGGGAGAATTAATGCTATAAAAATGTTTTTTTTACCGCAACTGCTGTACCTACTTCAATTAATTCCGATATATATCCCAAAAACTTTTTTCAAAAAAGTCGACTCCATTGTTACAAGTTTTGTCTGGGATTATAAGAATCATAGAATAAGTAAAAAACATTTATGTAAGTCAAAGATAAATGGAGGTTTGGCTTTGCCAAATTTCTTATTTTATTTTTGGGCAGTCCATATTAAAAACATGAATTTCTGGCTGGAAGAAATGGATCAACAACCAGATTGGTTAATGATGGAAAAGGAAGACTGTCTACCTTTTGAAATTGGACCGATCATATTTGCCCCCACAAAACTGCACAAAAAAACCTATAAAGAAAACCCCATAATACATAGTGGAATATGAATTTGGAAACAAATAAAAAAAGATTTAAAATTGAATAATATACCACTATGCCTTCCCATTGTAAATAATCCTTTATTCAAATCATCCTTTATGGACAAAGGTTTCACACAATGGAAAAATTATGGAATCAAAAATATAGGACATCTTTATGGGAAAGGCACTTTTCTTTCATTTCAAGAGTTACAACAGAATTATGGACTGCACTCAAATAATTTCTTCAGATATCTACAAATTAGAGATTATGTTAAATCTAATACACAAGTCTACAGGAGTAGGGAATCAGAAATTCTTGGCGAATGTTTGAACAAGCATCCTAATACTGAAAAACTAATAGCTTATATTTATAACACCCTACTAAACAACGAGGTACCACCGTCCGAACCATATAGATACAAATGGGAAAATGAAATA
Source organism: Leucoraja ocellata (assembly GCA_036785375.1). Classification (NCBI taxonomy): domain Eukaryota; kingdom Metazoa; phylum Chordata; class Chondrichthyes; order Rajiformes; family Rajidae; genus Leucoraja; species Leucoraja ocellata. The sequence continues at coordinate 11,013 of JAWMAR010002307.1, forward strand.
GGTCACCCTATAACAAAAGATATGTGGGACGAAAGTTTACAACAAATACATCAATGTTCATTAAATGCCAGACATACTTTAATACAATTCAAGGTCTTACATAGACTACACTACTCTAAATTAAAACTAAATAGAATCTTCCCACAAATCTCTCCTATTTGTGATAAATGTCTACATCTAGAGGCTAATTTAACACATACGTTTGCAAACTGTATAAAACTTAAACATTTCTGGACTGATATTTTTGAAATAACTTCAGAAGTTATTAATACAAAACTGGACCCAGACACAAAATTAATAATACTTGGAATATCAGAACAAAGTTTAACACTCACAACAAACCAAAGAAATTTCCTCGACTACAGTATAATAATCGGGAAAAAATTAATATTAAAATTTTGGAAAGGTCCTACAACCCCTACAATTAAAATGTGAATTACGGAAATGTCGGAGACCCTATACTTAGAAAGAATTAGACTTGTCTTAATGGACAAACAAGACCTTATCGATAAAATCTGGGCTCCATTCATTAACTATCTGAAGGGATAGATTGGCACAGCACGAGGACCCAACTGAAACTTGAACTCATGATCAGATGAAAAGCTATACTTTATAATCTACGAACCTATCTCCATTGACATATTACAGGTAATCCATTCCACCTCCTTTGTTTTTCTGTGTATTTTTTTGTATTGTTTATTTTATTTGTAACTTTCTACCCTCTGTTTCTCTCTTTTTCTATAAAAAAATAAAAACACTAGAAGCAGAAGTAATTGATAATTGAAAATTTTAATAATGTATGACTGATGTATATGAAAAGTCTTCTTACATTAATATGTAACTATACTTTATAATATGGCTACTTCTATTAAAAATATAAAATAAAAATAAAAATAATTAAAAAAAACAAAACTGAATAGATTATTCTACAGAGGCATTGTTTAAGACTCGTTTAAAGCACTACCATAATTACCTTGTTTAAGAAAGAACTGCAGATGCAGGAAAAATCGAAAGGAGACAAAAATGCTGGAGAAACTCAGCGGATGAGGGAGTATGCATCTAGATGCTGCCTCACCTGCTGAGTTTCTCCAGCATGTTTGTCTATCATAATTAATTCACTACCTTCACCCAGGAGGTGGGTATATGGAACAAGCTGCCAGGGGAGGTAGTGGAGGCTGGTACAAAGGCATATAGAAGATATTTGGACAGAACTATTTGGACTAATTATCTGTTTCTCCAATATGTACTGAACATTTTTTGCTGTTTAGTTAGGGTTTTACAGTGCAACATGTTTACACTACTGTTGTTCTGCGATGTAACCCACTCCATGACAGACTGAGGAGCACCTTCAGCAACAGACGAGTTCCACCAAGATGCAGCACAGAACGCCACAGGAGATTCTGCTTCCCCGTGTCTGTCAAACTGTACAACTCCACCCCCTTCTGTTGTGAGGTAGACTGACAACCCCCCTCTGCCTCCCCAATATTCGAACATCCCCAATCCTTTCCACACGTCACTTTAATTTCATGTTTCATGTTTTGTTTCGTTTAGTTGAGCGGAAACAGGCCCTTCGGCCCACCGGGTCCGCGCCAACCAGCGATCCCCGCACATCAACACTAACCAGCGATCATCCCGTACAGTTGCACTACTCCACACACTAGGGACTATTACAATATTACTGAAGCCAATTAACCTACAAACCTGTACGTCCTTGGGGTATGGGAGGAAACCGAAGTTCTCGGAGACAACCCACGCAGGTCACGGGGAGAAGGTACAAACTCTGTATAGACAGCACCCGTAACAGGATCGAACCTGGGTCTCCGGCGCTGCATTCGCTGTAAGGCAGCAACACTACCGCTGAGCAACGTGACCACCTTTATCTTGTGTTTTATGACTGTTGGCAGATCAATTTCCCTCCTTGGATAGATAATGTTCTATCGTATCGTAAGTCAGTATTTAATTGTTCATTTTGTGATATATGACAATAAAATAATCTTGACTCTTGACAGGTACATGGACAGGATAGGTATGGAGAGATATGGATCAAATGCAGGCAGGAGGAACTAGTGTAGATGTGGTCAATGTGGGCAAGACAAAATATGCAGGAACAGCTGATGCTGGTTTGCACTGAAGATAGACACAAAATGCTGGAGAAACTCAGCGTGACAGGCAGCTCTCTCTCCATCCCTCCCCCACCCTAATCCAACTAGCTTCATTGTCCTGTGAAACGTCACCTATCCATGTTCTCCACAGATGTTGCCTGATCCGATTAGTTACACCAGCACTCTGTGAAACGCCATCAATCCGAGTTCTCCACAGATGTTGCCTGACATTCGTCGTTTCACATTGGAGTGGGCCAGTGGAGTAGAGAATCGAAGACAGTTATTGCATCAACAGTGGATATAAAAAGGTCCAGAGAGGGTAGAGGCTGGGTAGGGGCTGGGGGGTTGGGGAAGGGGGGGGGGGGGGGGGGGGGGTTGGGGAAGGGGGGGGGGGGTGGGGTGTTGGGGGAATGTTGGAGACTGGAGACAGGATTGTCACTGGATGGATAGGATTCTCTCCCATAAAGAAAAGCTCAGAGGTGGCAGAAGAGCCCTACGCCCCTATGTTCCCAATGTAGGGGAGTCCAGAACAAGGGGTCACAGTTTAAGAATAAGACCCGCTGAGTCACTCTATCTTTTATCTTCGTCTATTAACAGATTCAGATCTACCTTAGATCTCCTCTTGTAAGTCTGCTTGGTGTTGTCCTTTTTCTCCGGCATTCTCAAAGCTCCTTGCTTGGGTTATTGATCCACACTGTGAAGGTTAGAGTTTCAACCTCTAGTAGCTGCCGGCTGTTTCAATGCCTGGCAGAATGGGTTTGGTGCACCCACTTCAAATTGACAGATGAAATGGAGCCCGTCTCTCATGGTTACGGATGCAGTTCACTGTGAGGTCACCGCCCAGGCACATTATGAGGTCACCTCTGATTATGATGGTTTACAAACTTGTGATCTTACGAATAGAAGGCAGGCCCAGAAGGGAATAAACCATTTCACCATATGACCACAGGTCACAGTGGTTATAACCAACTGGACTCAATAGTTAAATACAAGGAATTGAGTTCATTACGTCTACAGAGAAAAGCTTTTTGTCGCATGTTAAATACAGTCAGCAGAAAGACAAGACATGACTACAATCATAGAAATATAGAAAATAAGTGCAGGAGTAGGCCATTCGGCCTTTCGAGCCTGCACCCCCATTCAATATGATCATGGCTGATCATCCAACTCAGTATCCTATACCTGCCTTCTCTCCATACCCCCTGATCCCCTTAGCCACAAGGGCCATATCTACCTCCCTCTTAAATATAGCCAATGGACTGGCCTCAACTACCTTCTGTGGCAGAGAATTCCACAGATTCACCACTCTCTGTGTGACATTTTTTTTCTCATCATGGTCCTAAAAAACTTCCCCGTTATCCTTAACTGTGACCCCTTGTTCTGGACTTCCCCAACATCGGGAACAATTTTCCTGCATCTAGCCTGTCCAACCGCTTAAGAATTTTGTAAGTTTCTATAAGATCCCCTCCTCAATCTTCTAAATTCTAGCCAAGTCTATCCAGTCTTTGAAAGACTCATCCATGCCTTCATCTCCTCCCGACTGGACTATTGCAACTCACTTCTCCTTGGCATCAGCTCCACCTACATCAACCGACTACAACTGGTCCAGAACGCAGCCACCCGACTCATCACCCACACCAAATCCTGGCATCACATCACTCCAGTCCTCAAACAACTTCACTGGCTTCCCATCTCCCACTGGATCACCTACAAAATCCTGGTCCTCACCTACAAAGCTCTCCACCATCTGTCCCCCCCATATTTCACTGACCTCCTCTCCCCCTACCAACCCTCAAGGTCCCTCAGATCCACATCAGCCGGTCTCCTCTCCATCCACAAGTCCAACCTCCGTAGTTTTGTGGACAGAGCCTTCTCCAGGGCAGCTCCCAGGCTCTGGAACTCCCTCCCCCAACTGATCCACAATTCCGTGTCCCTCACCATCTTCCAGTCCCGCCTCAAGACCCATCTCTTCAACTCTGCCTATTCTTAGCCCCACGTCCCCCTCCCTTTTCATCTGTGCATTAATTGCCTCATATTGTGTTTTGTATTGAATTCTGTCTTTACTTTGTGTACTAGTCATGTCTCTACTATTTATTGCATTCCCCTTACATGTTTTTCCTCTACCTGCTAAATTTTTGTAAGGTGTCCTTGAGACTCTTGAAAGGCGCACATAAATAAAATGTATTATTATTATTCTTAGTCTTTCTTCATATGAAAGTCCTGCCATCGCAGGAATCATTCTGGCGAACCTTCTCTGTACACCCTCGAGCCATTTACAGTGTATACATACATGGTAACTTCTGGAATTTAAACTAGTCTACTGGAATTTTTTGAGGATGTGACAAGTAAAATGGATGAAGGGGTGCCAGTGGATGTAGTGTATCTAGACTTTCAGAAAGCCTTTGATAAGGTCCCACATGGGAGACTAGTGACTAACATTAGAGCACATGGTATTGGGGGTAGGGTGTTGATATGGATAGAAAATTGGTTGGCAGACCGGAAGCAAAGAGTAGGAGTGAACGGGTCCTTTTCAGAATGCGGTGGCGAGTGGAGTGCCGCAAGGCTCGGTGTTGGGGCCGTAACTGTTTACCATACATATTAATGACTTGGAAGAGGGAATTAGGAGCAACACTAGCAAGTTTGCGGATGACACAAAGCTGGGTGGCAGAGTGAGCTGTGAAGAGGATGTTAGGAGGTTGCAGGGTGACCTGGACAGGTTGAGTGAGTGGGCAGATGCGTGGCAGATGCAGTATAACATTGATAAATGTGAGGTTATCCACTTTGGTGGCAAAAACAAGGGGACAGATTATTATCTCAAACGGGGTTAGGTTAGGTAAGGGGGAGGTGCAGCGAGACCTGGGCATCCTTGTACACCGGTCACTGAAAGTTGGCTTACAGGTACAGCAGGCAGTGAAGAAAGCTAATGGAATATTGGCCTTCATAACAAGAGGATTTTAGTATTGGAGTAAAGAGGTTCTTCTGCAGTTGTATAGGGCTCTGATGAGACCACATCTGGAGTATTGTGTACAGTTTTGGTCTCCTAATTTGAGGAAGGACATACTTGTGATTGAGGCAGTGCAGCGTAGTTTCACGAGATTGATCCCTGGGATGGCGGGACTGTCATATGAGGAAAGATTGAAAAGACTAGGATTGTTTTCACTAGAGCTTAGAAGGATGAGGGGGTATCTTATAGAAACATATAATATTATAATAGGACTGGACAAGCTAGATGCAGGAAAAATGTTCCCAATGTTGGGCGAGTCCAGAACCAGGGGCCACAGTCTTGTAAGGGAATAACGTTTAGTGCAAGATAAAGTCAGCAAAGTTCGATCAAGGATAGTCCGAGGGTCACCAATGAGGTAGATAGTAGTTCAGCACTGCTGGGGGAGTCTAAGTGGTATAAGTGGAAAACTACAATTCTGAACTAGGATTAATCCTGTATTAGTCACTAACGTCTGCATGCTACACTTGGGAGCTTTGTCTTATTAAAAACATCTGTCACTTACACAGAAACTTGAGTGTAACTACTTGGGGATTTTTACTGAACCTTGGCTTACAGCACAAGACCCTGTCTTGAGCATAACTCTTGGATTTAAGCACGTACATTACAAAATTTCCCCTGCAACCACAGGAGATGCATCACCCGTCCCTACACAACAGACAATAGACAATTGGTGTAGGGGTAGGCCATTCCTGCCTTCTTCCCATATGCCCTGACTCCACTATCTTTAAGCACCCTATATAGCTCTCTCTTGAAAGTATCCAGAGAACTGGCCATCACCGCCCGCTGAGACAGAAAATTCCACAGTCACAGCTCTCTGTGAGAAAAATTGTTTCCTCGACTCCGTTCTAAATGGCTAACCTCTAATTCTTAAACTGTGGCCCCTGGAACTGGACTCCTCCAACATTGGGAACATGTTTCCTGCCTCCAGCGTGTCCAAACCCTTAACAATCTTATATGTTTCAATAATATATCCTCTCATCCTTCTAAACTCCAGAGTGTACAAGCCCAGCCGCTCCATTCTCTCAGCATATGACAGTCCCGCCATCCCGGGAATTAACCTTGTAAACCTACGCTGCACTCCCTCAATAGCAAGAATGTCCTTCCTCAAATTACGGGATCAAAACTGCACACAATACAACAGGTGTGGTCTGACTAGGGCCCTATACAACTGCAGAAGGACCTCTTTGCTCCTATACTCAATTCCTCTTGTTATAAAGTCCAACGTGCCATTCGCATTCTTCACTGCCTGCTGTACGTGCATGCTTACTTTCATAGACTGATGAACAAGCACCCCCAGATCCTTTGTACTCCCCCTTTTCCCAACTTGAAATCATTTAGATAGTAATCTGCCTTGCTGTTTTTGATACCAAAGTGGATAACCTCACATTTATCCACATTAAACCTGGGATGCAGAACATCAGGCCTTGGGAAATTATCAGCCTTCAGTCCCATCAGTTCACCCAACACCATTTCCTGCCTAATGTGGATTTCCTTCAGTTCCTCCATCACCCCTGATCCTCTGGCCACTAGTATATCACAAAGGTTGTTTGTGTCCTCCTTAGTTAAGACAGAGCAAAAGTACCTGTTCAACTCATCTGCCATTTCCTTGTTCCCCATAATAAATTCACCTTTTTCAGTCTTCAAGAGTCTTAACTAATGTTTTCCTCTTCACATACTTAAAGAAGCTTTTACTATTCTCCTTTATATTCTTGGCTAGCTTACCTTCGTTCCTCATCTTTCCTCCCTGTATTGCCTTTTTAGTTATCTTCTGTACCTGACGTCCCTTGTCAGCCACGGTCTCCCCTTACTCCAGTTGGAATCTTTCTTCCTCTTTGGAATGAACTGATCCTGCACCTTCTGTGTTATTCCCAGAAATACCTGCCATTGTTGTTCCACTGTCATCCCTGCTAGGGTATCTTTCCAGTCAACTTTGGCCAGCTCCTCCCTCATGGCCCCATAGTCCCCTTTATTCAACTGTAACACAGACACCACCAATTTACCCTTCTCCCTCTCCAATTGTAGATTAAACTTGACCATATTATGGTCACTACCTCCTAATGGCTCCTTAGCCTCAAGTTCCTTTATCAAATCCGGTTCATTACATAACTCTAAATCCAGAATTGCCTTCTCCCTGGTAGGCTCCAATACCAGCGGATCTAAGAATCCATCACAGAGGCACTCCACAAACTCCCTTTCTTGGGGTCCAGTTTCAATCTGATTTTCACAGTCTACCTGCATGTTCAAATCTCCCATAACAACCGTAGCAGTACCTTTACTACATGCCAATTTTAACTCCTGAATCAACTTGCACCCTATATTCAGGCTACTGTTTGGGGGCCTGTCTATTAGTCCCATTAGGGTCTTTTTACCCTTACAATTCCTTAGTTCTATCCATACTGACTCCACATCTCCCGTTTCAATGTCACCCCTTTAAAGGGACTGAATTTCATTCCTCACCTACTGAGCAACCCCTCCCCCTCTGCCCACCTGTCTGTCTATTCGATAGGAGGTATACCCTTGAATATTCAGTTCCCATCCCTGGCCCTCTTGCAGCCATGTCTCTGTAATTCCCACAACAAGCCGTGCGTATGGGTTTAGTTTTAGTTTTAGAGATGCAGAGTGGAAACAGGCCCTTCAGCCCATCGAGTCTGCGAAGGATATTTAAAATAAAAAGGCTGTTTAAAGTTCGCAAGCTGAACCTTTATTTTAAAAAATCGAATTTGAAGGAAAAGTGAAGAATTATAATGAAAATGTTCCCAAGAGCTGGCGACATTCTGGGGAGCACTCGGTAATTTTGATAACCAATTGGACAGAGATTTTTGGGTCTCCAATTCATGGTTCAAAGATGCAAAGAGTTGCGTTTACAAGTGAAGCTTTGACAACCCTATTTTAAAATAATTTTAAATTAAAAGGAGTCTGTAGTTGCTGTACACAAGTTCATGTGGAAGAATAAGCAAGTTAAACAAGCCAATTTATTTCATTTGAAGTGAAGATGCAATTTGTCCAATTTAATCTTGTTTCCCAGTCCCATGGCTATTGGTCTAGCCTCAAAGATCTACTTTTTCTCACCCCATCAACAATAAAAGCTTAATTAGTCCAAAACTGAATAAATTATTCTACAGAGGCATCGTTTAAGACTCGGCTGTACGCTGTTCTGCATCCAACATTCCTAAAGCACTACCATAATTACCTTGTTTAAGAAAGAACTGCAGATGCTGGAAAAATTGAAAGTAGACAAAAATGCTGGAGAAACTCAGCGGATGAGGCAGTATGCATCTAGATGCTGCCTCACCTGCTGAGTTTCTCCCGCATTTTTGTCTATCATAATTAATTCACTACCTTCCCCCAGGAGGTGGGTATATGGAACAAGCTGCCAGAGGAGGTAGTGGAGGCTGGTACAAAGGCATATAGAAGATATTTGAAAAGGACTATTTGGACTAATTTTCTGTTTCCCTAATATATACTGAACTTTTTTTTTTGCTGTTTAGTAAAGGTTTTACAGTGCAATATGTTTACATATCCGTTGTGCTGCGATGTAACCCGCTCCATGACAGACTGAGGAGCACCTTCAGCAACAGACGAGTTCCACCAAGATGCAGCACAGAACGCCACAGGAGATTCTGCTTCCCCGTGTCTATCAAACTGTACAACTCCACCCCTTCTGTTGTGGAGTAGACTGACAACCTCCCTCTCCCTCCCCAATATTCGAACATCCCCAATCCTTTCCACTTGTCACTTTAATTTCATGTTTCATGTTTAGTTTAGTTTAGCTGAGAGATACAGCGCGGAAACAGGCCCTTCGGCCCACCGGGTCCGCGCCACCAGCGATCCCCGCACATTAACACTAACCAGTGATCATCCCGTACACTTGCACTACTCCACACACTAGGGACAATTACAATGTTACCGAAACCAATTAATCTACAAACTTGTACGTCTTTGGGGTGTGGGAGGAAACCGAAGATCTTGGAGAAAACCCACGCAGGTCACGGGGAGAACGTACAAACTCCATATAGACAGCACCCGTAATCGGGATCGAACCTGGGTCTCCGGCGCTGCATTCGCTGTGAGGCAGCAACACTACCACTGCGCACCTTGGCCGCCTTTATCTTGTGTTTTATGACTGTTGGCTGATCAATTTCCCTCCTGGGATAGATAACGTTCTATCGTATCGTAAGTCAGTATTTAATTGTTCATTTTGTGATATATGACAATAAAATAATCTTGACTCTTGACAGGTACATGGATAGGATAGGTATGGAGAGATATGGAGCAAATTCAGGCAGTAGGAACTAGTGTAGATGGAGCATCTTGGTCAATGTGGGCAAGACAAAATGTGCAGGAACAGCAGATGCAGGTTTACACTGAAGATAGACACAAAATGCTGGAGAAACTAAGCGGGACAGGCAGATTACAACTCAGCGATATCAATATTGATTTCTCCAACTTCAAATAACCCTTGCTTTCCCTCTCTCTCTCCATCCCTCCCCCACCCTAGTCCTCCAACTAGCTTCACTGTCCTGTGAAACGTCACCTATCCATGTTCCCCAGAGATGCTCCCTGACATTCGTCATTTTACATTGAGACACTTCCGGTTTGAGTGGTCCAGTGGAGTGGAGAAGTCAAGACAGTTATTGCACCAACAGTGGATATAGAAAGGTCCAGAGAGGGTAGCAGGCTGGGTAGGGGATGGGGGGGGGGGGGGGGGGGGGGGTTGGGGGAATGTTGGAGACTGGAGACAGATTGTCACCGGATGGATAGGATTCTCTCCCATAATGAAAAGCTCAGAGGTGGCAGAAGAGCCCTACGCCCCTATGTTCCCAATGTAGGGGGAGTCCAGAACCAGGGGTCACAGTTTAAGAATAAGACCCGCTGAGTCACTCCACCCATTTATCTTGGTCTATTAACAGATTCAGATCTACCTTAGATCTCCTCTCGTAAGACTGCGTGGCGCTCTCCTTTTCCACCGGCATTCTCGAAACTCCTTGCTTGGGTTATTGATCCACACTGTGAATGTTAGAGTTTCAACCTCTAGTAGCTGCCGGCTGTTTCAATGCCTGGCAGAATGGGTTTGGTGCACCCACTTCAAGTTGACAGATGAAATGGAGCCCCGTCTCTCATGGTTACGGATGCAGTTCACTGTGAGGTCACCGGCCAGGCACATTATGACGTCACCTCTGATTATGATGGTTTACAAACTTGTGATCTTTCGAATGGAAGGCAGGCCCAGAAGGGAATAAACCATTTCACCATATGACCACAGGTCACAGTGGTTATAACCAACTGGACTCAATAGTTAAATACAAGGAGTTGAGTTATTACGTGTACAGAGAAAAGCTTCTTGTCGCATGTTAAATACAGTCAGCAGAAAGACAAGACATGATTACAATCATAGAAACATAGAAAATAAGTGCAGGAGTAAGCCATTCGGCCCTTCGAGCCTGCACCCCCATTCAATATGATCATGGCTGATCATCCAACTCAGTATCCTGTACCTGCCTTCTCTCCATACCCCCTGATCCCTTTAGCCACAAGGGCCATATCTAACTCCCTCTTAATATAGCCAATGGACTGGCCTCAACTAGCTTCTGTGGCAGAGAATTCCACAGACTCACCACTCTCTGTGTGACATTTTTCTTCTCATCATGGTCCTAAAAAACTTCCCCGTTATCCTTAAACTGTGACCCCTTGTTCTGGACTTCCCCAACATCGGGAACAATCTTCCTGCATCTAGCCTGTCCAACCGCTTACAAATTTTGTAAGTTTCTATAAGATCCCCTCCTCAATCTTCTAAATTCTAGCCGAGTCTATTCAGTCTTTGAAAGACTCATCCATGCCTTCATTTCCTCCCGACTGGACTATTGCAACTCACTGCTCCTTGGCATCAGCTCCACCTACATCAACCGACTCAAACTGGTCCAGAACGCAGCCGCCCGACTCATCACCCACACCAAATCCTGGCATCACATCACTCCAGTCCTCAAACAACTTCACTGGCTTCCCATCTCCCACCGGATCACCTACAAAATCCTGGTCCTCACCTACAAAGCTCTCCACCATCTGTCCCCCCCCCCCCATATGCCACTGACCTCCTCTCCCCCTACCAACCCTCACGGTCCCTCAGATCCACATCAGCCGGTCTCCATCCACAAGTCCAACCTCCGCATTTTTAGGGACAGAGCCTTGTCCAGGGCAGCTCCCAGGCTCTGGAACTCCCTCCCCCAACTGATTCACAATTCCATGTCCCTCACCATCTTCCAGTCCCACCTCAAGACCCATCTCTTCACCTCTGCCTATCCTTAGCCCCACGTCCCGCTCCCTTTTCATCTGTGCATTAATTGCCTCATATTGTGTTTTGTATTGAATTCTGTCTTTACTTTGTGTACTAGTCATGTCTCTACTATTTATTGCATTCCCCTAACATGTTTTTCCTCTACCTGCTAAATTTTTGTAAGGTGTCCTTGAGACTCTTGAAAGGCGCACATAAATAAAATGTATTATTATTATTCTTAGTCTCTCTTCATATGAAAGTCCTGCCATCGCAGGAATCAGTCTGGTGAACCTTCTCTGTACTCCCTCGAGCCATTTACATTTTTTTCAAGGACAATCGCAGAGGGGAACTACCAAGAAAGTCTATAATATAAATGCTTCCAAAATAACCAGAGTCCTGAGGTATGGATGCACCATAATAAGTACGGTCATTAAAATTGGTAAAAATGTATGACGACAATCAAAGGAAAATGGGAGGAGTCACACTATGTAGTTGGAATATAAGGGGTATTAATGAACCTATTAAAAGGGGCAAGATACTAGCTCAGTTGAAAGCATATAACACGGACATTTCGTTCCTACAGGAAACTCATCTTAAACATCAAGATCAGACGAGATTGAGGGCTAACTGGATAGGCCAAACATTTCACTCTTCATTCACTTCTAAATTTAGAGGCACTGCAATTATTATCCGTAAAGGAATCCCATTTAAATCAAAGAATACTATTTCAGATAAGGAAGGGAGATATCTTATAGTAGCAGGAGAGATCAATAATATGCCAATTACGCTGGTAAATATATATGCGCCCAATTTTGATAACCCTCAATTTTTTACTAAAATTCTGAATAAAATTGCCGAATTTAATTATCAAAATGTTATAATCGGAGGAGACTTCAACTGTGTTTTAGACCCTTATTTAGATAAATCGATGCAAAAACAAAAAGGTAATATGAAATCTAAAACCAGTGAACTCTTACATACATATATGGAAAACACAAATATAGCAGATGTATGGAGGATTGCAAATCCGACGGGAAGGGACTACTCATTCTATTCAACGGTGCATAAAACATATTCACGGATAGATTATTTTCTTGTTGATACAAAATTAATTACACACACTATGAATCCTAAATACCACATTAATGCGATCTCAGATCACTCTCCTTTAACCTTTGTTTTAAAATTAGAAGGAATGTCTATGAATAAATCGTTCTGGAGGTTTAACTCGCAACTTTTAAAAGACCCACAAGGGAGTATATATCTAAAAAAACAGATGGACTTATTCTTTGAGATAAATGATACACCAGATATATCCCCCACGCTATTATGGGAATCCTTTAAAGCATTTATTAGAGGAGTCATTATTTCATTTCAAGCTTACCAAAATAAAAAGAATAAGAAAGAACAAAGACATTTAGAAGAACAAATAAAACAATTAGATACAGATAATGCTAAAGATCCAACTATGGATAAACATAATAAAATCCTACTATTGAAATTCAAGCTGAATAAATTATTGTCAGAGAAAGTTATAACATTATTCCAAGTTACAAAACAAGAACACTTTGAATTCGGGGACAAACCCCACAAACTCTTAGCACGCCAGTTGAAAAAACGGGAAAAAGAGAATGCAATACTAAAGATTAAATCAGACAGTGGGGAATTATTAACACTACCCAAGGATATCAATAAAAGATTTGCTCAATTCTACGAAAATTTATATACATCTAAAACGTCAATAGATAATAATAAAATTTCAGAATTTCTGGAAGATTGTAACCTTCCAAAATTAGAATTGAGGGAACAAGAGGAACTGGGAGCAATAATTACTTCTAAGGAAATAGAAGACACAATAAAAACACTAAAGAATGGTAAAACACCAGGACCAGATGGATTCAGTAGTGAATTCTATAAAGCCTTTTATGATATAGTTACCCCACGATTACAGAAAATGTATACACACGCTTTTAAAGAGCAAAGCTTACCCGAAACATTAGCAGAATCAACGATCACATTAATACTTAAAAAAGATAAAAACATAGAAGAACCAGGCTCATATAGAGCTATTGCTTTGTTAAATACGGATCAAAAAATAATAGCGAAAACACTAGCCAGTAGATTAAGCAGGTACGTTAGTAGATTAATAAATGGAGATCAAACAGGATTTATACCTAAGAGACATTCATTTAATAATTTGAGACGTTTGCTTAACATAATGCACTCACATAAACCTCACGACCAAGAGTTATCTATTATCTCACTGGACGCAGAAAAAGCGTTTGATCAAGTAGAATGGGATTATATGATTAAAGTATTGCAAAAATTCCAATTGGGAGAAAACTTTATCGCATGGATAAAACTATTATATAACAAACCTACGGCTAGAATATTAACTAATAATATCTTATCCTCGAAATTTGAACTATCAAGGGGCAATAGACAAGGATGCTCATTATCACCGCTGTTATCTGCTTTGATAATTGAACCCTTTGCTGAAAAAATAAGAACACATCCGGATATTTATGGTTATAATACAAAATACTCAAAGAATAAAATATCCCTATATGCCGATGATGTACTACTGTACATCACAAAACCACAAATTAGTATTCCAAACATATTAAACTTAATAGAGGACTTTGGATCCTTTTCAGGATATAGAATAAATTGGAACAAAAGTGAAATTATGTCGATAAAACCAAAAGACTCAACACAGCTTCGGAAATTTCCTTAAAATAGCCACAGAAAAATTCAAATATTTGGGAATTGAAATTACTAGAAATTACCAGGATATGTTTAAAGCCAATTATAATCCTTTACTCAAGAAACTGAATAATCTGATTAAATTCTGGAAAACACTTCCGATGTCCTTAATAGGCAGAATAAATGCTATTAAAATGGTTTTCTTACCACAAATTCTATACCTATTTCAATCAATACCTATATACCTGCCAAAAAAGTTTTTCAAAAAATTGGACTCAGACATTACAAATTTTATATGGGATTATAAATCCCATAGAATACAAATAGCACACCTTAATAAACGAAAAGAGCTGGGGGGTCTAGCGCTCCCTAATTTTATGTATTATAACTGGGCAGTAAATATTAAAAATATGATTCACCTGCTGGACAATTCTGTACAGCAGGCGGACTGGATGGTAATGGAAAAAGGGGACTGCTCCCCGAGTAATATAGGAGCGACCATCCTCTCACCAACAAATTTGAATAATAAAAATTATAATAAAAATCCAATTATACATAACACAATAAGAACATGGAAACAAATAAAACAGACTTTAAAATTAAGAAACCTATCTCTTTTAATACCAATAGTCAATAATCCATCGTTTAAACCATCAATCATAGACAAATCATTTATACAATGGGAAAGAATGGGAATTAAAACGCTCGAAGATCTGTATGAATTAGGGAATCTACTATCATTTCAACAACTACAACTGAAATATAATTTGAAAAATAACCAATATTTTAAATATCTTCAAATTTGTGATTATCTGAAAAAACACACAAAAAACTATCATAAGATGTCTTCCGACTTATTGGATGAAGCAATGAAGACCAAGGCGGAATCAGCTAATTTAATATCGTACTTATATAATATCATTTTAAACATAGAAATACCCACAACAGATGGAATTAGAAAAGATTGGGAACAAGAATTAGATATAAAAATCTCAAAAGAGACCTGGGATAATCATTTACTACAGGTGCATAAATGTTCGATCAACGTACGGCATACGCTCATCCAATTTAAAACATTACATAGATTATATTATTCAAAAACTAAATTAAATAAAATCTTCCCTAATGTTTCACCAATCTGTGATAAATGCCTATGTCAAGAAGCTACCATAGCGCACTCTTTTGTTTTTTGTACAAAAATCCAAAAATTCTGGTATGAAATATTTGATATTTTTTCGAAATTGATCAAAATAAAACTGGTACCAAAACCAGAATGGATTATCTTCGGAATATCGGAAGATAACCCTGAATTAAACGTGTTTCAGAAGAATTTATTTAATTACGGGCTAATAATGGGAAAAAAGCTTATACTTAAATTCTGGAAAAATGCGCCGACACCAACAATAAAAATGTGGATGTCAAATATGTTTGAAACATTACATCTGGAAGAGATGAGATTCCTCCTAGCAGGTAAAGCAGACCAATTTCAAAAGACGTGGTCTATGTTTCTGGACCTATTACAAGCATGAGGTGCAATAGTAACCTAAAAAAAAAACAAACAAATATATAAATAAGCGGAATCAGGACCTGGTAACGGGAGGTAAAACAGACTTGGTTGGTAGTCCCCTTTCTGCGGAGTTTAATGTTATAATAGAGCGATTGTTTCTACTTTCTCTTTCTCTCTTTTCTAGGGTCTATTTTCTCACTTTACTTCCTTCTCTAACTTCTTTCCTAAGGGGCTTTCTTTTCCTTACACTCTTGCACTGCACGACTCTCTTGCACTTTCTTTACTTTCCTAACTTCTACCTTTTTCTTAAAGCTCTAAAAAAAAAAAAAAAAAAAGAAGCGGTACAAAAAATGTATTAAGATATATGTGTTGTGTAGAATTGTAATTTACCGTACTTCTAATAAAAATAAAATTTAAAAAAAAAAAAAAAAAAAAAAAAGAAAGGCGCACATAAATAAAATGTATTATTATTATTCTTAGTCTCTCCTCATATGAAAGTCCTGCCATCGCAGGAATCAGTCTGGCGAACCTTCTCTGTACTCCCTCAAGCCATTTACAGTGTATACATACATGGTAACTTCTGGAATTTAAACTAATCCTCTGGAATTTTTTGAGGATGTGACAAGTAAAATGGATGAAGGGGTGCCAGTGGATGTAGTGTATCTAGACTTTCAGAAAGCCTTTGATAAGGTCCCGCACGGGAGACTAGTGACTAACATTAGAGCACATGGTATTGGGGGTAGGGTGTTGATATGGATAGAAAATTGGTTGGCAGACCGGAAGCAAAGAGTAGGAGTGAACGGGTCCTTTTCAGAATGGCAGACAGTGGCGAGTGGAGTGCCGCAAGGCTCGGTGTTGGGGCCGTAACTGTTTACCATATATATTAATGATTTGGAAGAGGGAATTAGGGCAACACTAGCAAGTTTGCGGATGACACAAAGCTGGGTGCCAGAGTGAGCTGTGAAGAGGATGTTACGAGGTTGCAGGGTGACCTGGACAGGTTGAGTGAGTGGGCAGATGCGTGGCAGATGCAGTATAATATAGATAAATGTGAGGTTATCCACTTTGGTGGCAAAAACAAGGGGGCAGATTATTATCTCAATGGGGTTAGGTTAGGTAAGAGGGAGGTGCAGCGAGACCTGGGCATCCTTGTACATCGGTCACTGAAAGTTGGCTTACAGGTAGAGCAGGCAGTGAAGAAAGCTAATGGAATATTGGCCTTCATAACAAGAGGATTTCAGTAATGGAGTAAAGAGGTTCTTCTGCAGTTGTATAGGGCTCTGATGAGACAACATCTGGAGTATTGTATACAGTTTTGGTCTCCTAATTTGAGGAAGGACATCATTGTGATTGAGGCAGTGCAGCGTAGTTTCACGAGATTGATTCCTGGTATAGCGGGACTGTCATATGAGGAAAGTTTGAAAAGACTGGGATTGTTTTCACTAGAGTTTAGAAGGATGAGGGGATCTTATAGAAATATATAAATTATGAAAGGACTGGACAGGCTAGATGCTGGAAAAATGTTACCAAATGTGGGCGAGTCCAGAACCAAGGGCCACAGTCTTAGAATAAAGGGGAAGTCATTTAAGACTGAGGTGCGAAAAAACTTTTTCACCCAGAGAGTCGTGAATTTATGGAATTCCTGCCACAGAGGGCAGTGGAGGCCAAGTACTGGATGGATTTAAGAGAGAGTTCGATAAAGCTCAAGGGGCTAGTGGAGTCCAGAGATATGGGGAGAAGGCAGGCACGGGTTATTGATTGGGGACGATCAGCATGATCACAATGAATGGCGGTGCTGGCTCGAAGGGCCGAATGGCCTCCTCCTGCACCTAATTTCTATGTTTTTATGTTTCTATGTAAGGGAATAACGTTTAGTCAAAACGCAAGATAAAGTCAGCAAAGTTCGATCAAGGATAGTCCGAGGGTCACCAATGAGGTAGATAGTAGTTCAGCACTGCTGGGGGAGTCCCGAAACAGGGGTCACAGTTTTAGAATAACGGGTTAGGCCATTTAGGCCTGAGATGAGGGAAAACTTTTTCACACGGAAAATCTGCCACAGAAGACAGTGGAGGCCAATTCACTGGATGTTTTCAAGAGAGAGTTGGATGTGGCTCTTAGGGCTAACGGAATTAAGGGATTTGGGGAGATAGCAGGAATGGGGTATTGATTTTGGATAATCATATCGAAAGGCGGTGCTGGCTCGATGGGCTGAATGGCCTACTTCTGCACCTATTTTCTATGTTTCTACGTCATGGTGAGACGAGCACACGTTGATGTCTGGTCCTGAAGAAGAGTCCCGCTGAGTTACTCCAGCACTCCTGAGTTACATTGCCAATGCACACAAGCTCCAACTTTGCTGTTAACATGAAACTGTTGACAGTTCAAGAAATGAAAAACGTTGATGAAACCCGAGTGATGGACAAGATAATGCTTCACAGGAGAAAATTAAATCTGCATTGAATTAAAACCTACTTGTAGAAACTAAACTAAAGGAAGATGTTTCCAAAAGTTACGAGCATGATTCTATTACTCAAGAAGTGAAGGGCAGGTGGGGAAGTTCTAATGCAATTTCATCAACACAGGGGACAAGGGGTCGGCTTAATCATACTTAGATCTGTCAAGAAATAAAAGGCAAACACTATTAAATCTCAAGTGTTTTTGTTTTGAGATACAGTGTGGCAACGGGCCCTTTGGCCCACCGTGTCTACGCCGACCAGCATTCACCTGTATACACGCACTATCCTACACACGGGACTTTTTACTAAAGCCAATTAACCTACAAACCTGCACGTCTTTGGAGTGTGGGAGGAAACCAGAGCACCCGGAGAAAACCCACGCGGGTCATGGGGAGAACGTACAAACTCTGTACAGACAGCACCCGGGTCTCCGGCGCTGTGAGGCAGCAACTCTACCGCTGCACCATCGTACCTTGTTGGGGAAAAATACTTAAAAAGCAGCAGAAAATTTTGACATTTACCAAATGAGAGTTGTCTATAGTCAAAGTGTGTGTAGTTTGTTCCTGGCCCAAAAATACTTCTGCTTTATCAGTTTCACACTTAACTCTATCAACCTAAAGACTCCACTGTTGGAATGCAATTCAATATTTGACAAACTGAACACTGTAACAGACAGATATAAAACACACACAGGGATTACTGGAGTACATTTTCCCTTTGTTGTCCCTGAGCCATGCCAATCCAGATATGATTGAATGACGGAGAGGACTTGATGTGCCAAATGGAGAAGGAACATCTCATTGGGTTTTAAAGTTTGCAGAGGGCTAACATACAACTTCCTTAGCATCAAGTGAATTGATCGGCGTGGTGGCGCAGCGATAAACTAAGAGTTGCTGCCTTACAGTGCCAGAGACCCGGGTTCGATCCTGACTACACGTGCTTGTAGTTTGTACGTTCTCCCTGTGACCCGCGTGGGTTTCCTTCGGGTGCTCTGGTTTCCTCCCACATTCTAGAGATGTGCCGGTTTGTAGGTTAATTGACGTCTGTAAATTGCCCCTAGTGTGAAGGATATAGGACTAGTGTACCGGTGATCATTGGTTGGCGTGGACTCGGTGGGCAGAAGGGCCTGTTTACACGCCATCTCTCTAAAACAAACTATTGCCGTTACCTCGTTGGTCTCAGTTTAACATTGTTTGTGAAAGTCAGCAAAGTACAAGATTCTTTCTACAGCCCTCAGACCAGTGAGCCCATGTGTTCATATCTGAACCAGACAGTCAGAACCTTTTTTAGTTTAGTTTAGAGATACAGCACAGAATCAGGCCCTTCAGCCCACCGAGTCCATGTCAACCAGCGATACCCGTGCATTAAACTACCCCGCACACACTAGGGACAATTTACATTTATACCAAGCTAATTAACCCACAAACCTGCATGTCTTTGGATTGTGGGAGGAAACTGAAGATCTCGGGGGAAAAAACCCACGCAGGTCAAGGGGAAAATGAACAAATCTGTACTGACAGCACCCGTAGTCAGGATCGAACCCGGGTCTCTGGCACTGCAAGCAGTGTAAGCCAGGAACTCTACCGCTGCTCCACCATGCACGCCCCTTTTTCCCAGGACAGAGATTGAATACTAGAGGGCACAGCTTTAACGAGAGTGGGGCAAAGTTTAAAGATGTGTGGAGCAAGTTATTAAAGGTTAGAGTGCACCTTGAGTGTGTTGTCAGTGGTTGTGGAGGCAGATACAACAGTGGCATTTAACAGGTTTTTGGATAGGCAGGGAATGGAGGGGTTATGATAATGTGCAGACAGATAAGAGTTGGCAGTGGTGTCATGTTTAGCACAGACATTGTGGGCCGAAGGGCCTGTTCCTGAGTTGTACTGTTCTATGTTCTATACCTCAGGTTATCAATCTTTAACTTTAACAAAGGGTTTGGTGGGGAAGGGAATGAGATGAGTTAAGACAAGCTGATTTGGACTTTTGAGATATAGGGTGGAAACAGGCCCTTCGGCCCACAGTGACCGCACCGACCCGCGATCACCCCGTACGCTAGCACCACACTAAGCACAAGGGACAAGTTACACATTTTCTGAAGCCAATTAACCTAGAAAACCTGTAAGTCTGTGGAGTGCAGGAGGAAACCGGAGCACCCGGAGAAAACCCACACTGTCACAGGGAGAAGGTACAGGCAGCATCCCCGGTCAGGATTAACCCCGGGTGTCTGACGCTGTAAGGCAGCAACTCTACCGCTGCGCCACCGTGCCGCCCAAATAGTTGCACATCAGATTAGACACGTTAGGAAGAAGAACGTGTACAACATTGTAAATTCAATTGCGGAGTTCGATTACTTCAGGCATATATAAATGCTAGACGCAGCTGTTCTTGCAACAGATTGGTAAAAGGAACCCTAAGAAGGAAAAGTAATCATTCACTCGTCCTGCCACCATTAACCATGGCAAGTAGGATAGGAGGCACAGGTCAGTGGGGCTGAATGGCCCGATTTGCACAAACTAAATGGAGCAGTCTACTGGGGTCACCAAACCCACAAAGTGTCTCGACCTGAAAACTCACTCATTCCTTCTCTCCAGAGATGTTGCCTGTCCCGCTGAGTTATTCCAGTACTTTGTGTCCATCTCTGGTGTAAACCAGCATCTGCAGTTCCTTCCTACACATTTTGAACGTGATTTGAATGTTTACCTCATGCATTCCAAAAGACTTGATGCCGACATTACTGCTTCAGTTCGAGCAGAGAGCTCAGTTTCTACTTGGCACTTGACCAAAAACCAGAAGGTATTTTACCTGTCTAAATGTCTCACCCAGCTAGATTTTTAAAATAAGCCTGCATTATTCAACGTGGTTTAAGTGGAAAACTACAATTCTGAACAATGATTGATCCTGTATTATTCATTAATGGCTGCATGCTATACTTGGGAGTTTTGTCTTCTTAAAAACATCTGTCACTTACACGGATACTTGAGTGCAATGACTTGGTGATTTTCACTGAATCTTGGCTTACAGCACAAGACACTGCCTTGAGCATAACTCTTGGATTTAAGCACATACATTACAAAATTTCCCCTGCAACTACAGGAGATCGAACACCTGTCCCTACACAACAGACAATAGACAATAGACAATAAGTGCAGGAGCACCCCATTCCTGCCTTCTTCCTGTATCCCCTGACTCCGCTTTCTTTAAGCGCCCTATCCAGCTCTCTCTTGAAAGTATCCAGAGAACCGGCCTCCACCGCACGCTGAGGCAGAAAATTCCACAGTCACAACTCTCTGTGAGAAAAATTGTTTCCTCGTTTCCGTTCTAAATGGCTTACCTCTGATTCTTAAACTGTGGCCTCCGGAACTAGACTCCTCCAACATTGGTAACATGTTTCCTGCCTCCAGCGTGTCCAAACCCTTAAAAATCTTATATGTTTCAATAATATCTCCTCTCATCCTTCTAAACTCCAGAGTGTACAAGCCCAGTCGCTCCATTCTCTCAGCATATGACAGTCCCGCCATCCCGGGAATTAACCTTGTAAACCTACGCTGCACTCCCTCAATAGCAAGAATGTCCTTCCTCAAATTACGGGATCAAAATGCACACAATACTCCATGTGTGGTCTCACTAGGCCCCTATACAACTGCAGAAGGGCCTCTTTGCTCCTATACCCAACTCCTCTTGTTATGAAGGCCAACGTGCCATTTGCTTTCTTCACTGTCTGCTGTACCTGCATGCTTACTTTCATAGACTGATGAACAAGGACCCCCAGATCCCTTTGTACTTCCCCTTTTCCCAACTTGACGCCATTTGGATAGTAATCTGCTTTTCTTTATTTATACCAAAGTGGATAACCTCACATTTATCCACATTAAACGTCATCTGCCATGCATCTGCCCACTCCCCCAACCTGTCCAAGTCACCCTGCATTCTCATAGCTTCATCCACGCAGTTCACACTGCCACCCAGCTTTGTGTCATCTGCACATTTGCTAATGTTATGCCCCTGTTCCACTTAGAAAACCTGAACAGAAACCTCTGGAGACTTTGTGCCCCACCCAAGGTTTCCGTGCGGTTCCCGGAGCTTTTTGTCAGTCTCCCTACCTGCTTCCACTATCTGCAACCTCCGGCAACCACCTACAAACCTCCAGGAACCCTTGTACCTTTTCCTATTTACATCTTCAAAAAATTCCAGAAGATGTCAAGCATGATTTCCCCTTCGTAAATCCATGCTGACTTGGACCGATCCTGTGTCGGCAAATGTGCCGCTATTTCATCTTTCATAATTGACTCCAGCATCTTTCCCACCACCGATGTCAGGCTAACTGGTCTATAGAAACATAGAAACATAGAAAATAGGTGCAGGAGTAGGCCATTCGGCCCTTCGAGCCTGCACCGCCATTCAATATGATCATGGCTGATCATCCAAGTCAGTATCCTGTACCTGCCTTCTCTCCATACCCGCTGACCCCTTTAGCCACAAGGGCCACATATAACTGCCTCTTAAATATAGCTAATGAACTGGCCTCAACTACCTTCTGTGGCAGAGAATTCCAGAGATTCACCACTCTCTGTGTGAAAAATGTTTTTCTCCTCTTGGTCCTAAAAGATTTCCCCCTTATCCTTAAACTGTGACCCCTTGTTCTGGACTTCCCCAACATCGGGAACAATCTTCCTACATCTAGCCTGTCCAACCCCTTAAGAATTTTGAATGTTTCTATAAGATTCCCCTTAATCTTCTAAATTCTAGCGAGTACAAGCCGAGTCTATCCAATCTTTCTTCATATGAAAGCCCTGACATCCCAGGAATTAGTCTGGTGAACCTTCTCTGTACTTCCTCTATGGGAAGAATGTCTTTCCTCAGATTAGTAGACATAAACTGTACACAAAACTCCAGGTGTGATCTCACCAAGACCCTGTACAACTGCAGTAGAACCTCCCTGCTCCTATACTCAAATCCTTTTGCTATGAATGCCAACATACCATTCACTTTCTTCACTGCCTGCTGCACCTGCATGCCTACTTTCAATGACTGGTGTACCATGACACCCAGGTTTTGTTGCATCTCCCCTTTTCCTAATCGACTACCATTCAGATAATAGTCTACTTTCATGTTTTTGCCACTCACATTTATCCACATTATACTGCATTTGCCGTGCATTTGCCCACTCACCCAACCTATCCAAGTCACCTTGCAGCCTCCTAGCATCCTCCTCACAACTAACACTGCCCCCCAGCTTCATGTCATCCGCAAACTTGGAGATGTTGCATTCAATTCCCCTGTCAAAATCATTAATATACAGTATATTGTGAATAGCTGGGGTCCCAGCCTTGTGGTACCCCACTAGTCACTGCCTGCCTTTCTGAAAAAACCCGTTTACTCCTATTCTTTGCTTCCTGTCTGCCAGCCAGTTCCCTATCCACATCAATACTGAACCCCCAATACCGTGTGCCTTAAGTTTGTATTCTAATCTCTTATGTGGGACCTTGTCGAAAGCCTTGTTGAAAGCCTTCTGAAAGTCCCGATATAACACATCCACTGGTTCTCCATTATCCACTTTACTAATTACATTCTCGAAAAATTCTATAAGATTTGTCAGACATGATTTACCTTTCATAAATCCATGCTGACTTTGTCCAATGATTTCACCACTTTCTCAATGTGCTGCTATCCCATCTTTAATAACTGACTCTAGCAGTTTCCCCACTACCGATGTTAGACTAACTGGTCTGTAATTCCCCGTTTTCTCCCTCCCTCCCTTCTTAAAAAATATTTACTAATTCTTTATAATTCACTGTTTTCTCCCCCGCATTTCTTAAAAAGTGGGATAACATTAGCTACCCTCCAACCCACAGGATCTGATCCTGAATCTACTGAACATTGGAAAATGATCACCAATGCATCCACTATTTCTAGCGTCACATGCTTAATACCCTGGGATGCAGACCACCAGGCCCTGGGGATTTATCAACCTTCAGTCCCATCAGTCGACCCAACACCAGTTCCTGCCTAATGTGGATTTCCTTCAGCTCCTCCGTCACCCCAAATCCTCTGGCCACTAGTAAATCACGAAGATGTTTTGTGTCCTCCTTAGTGAAGACAGATCCGAAGTACCTGTTCAACTCATCTGCCATTTCCTTGTTCCCCATCATAAATTCACCTTTTTCAGTCTTCAAGAGTCCAACTTTGGTCTTAACTAATGTTTTTCTCTTCACATACCTAAAGAAGCTTTTACTATTCTCCTTTATATTCTTGGCTAGCTTACCTTCGTACCTCATCTTTGTCCCTGTATTGTCTTTTTCGTTATCTTCTGTCGCTCCCTAAACATTATTCAATCCTCTTGCTTCCCGCTCATCTTTGCTACGTTGTACTTCTTTTCTTTTATTTTTATACTGTCCCTGACGTCCCTTGTCAGCCACGGTCTCCCCTTACTCCAGTTGGAATCTTTCTTCCTCTTTGGAATGAACTGATCCTGCACCTTCCGTATTATTCCCAGAAATACCTGCCATTGTTGTTCCAATGACATCCCTGCTAGGGTATCTTTCCAGTCAACTTTGGCCAGCTCCTCCCTCATGTCTCCATAGTCCCCTTTATTCAACTGTAACACTGACACCACCAATTTACCCTTCTCCCTCTCCAATTGTAGATTAAACGACCATATTGTGGTCACTACTTCCTAATGGCTCTGTAACCTCGAGATCCTTTATCAAATCTGGTTCATTACATAACATTAAATCCAGAATTGCCTGATCCCTGGTAGGCTCCATTACCAGCTGCTCTAAGGAATCCATCACAGAGGCACTCCACAAACTCCCTTTCTTGGGGTCCAGTATCAATCTGATTTTCACAGTCTACCTGCATGTTCAAATCTCCCATAACAACTGTACCAGTACCTTTACTAAATGCCAATTTTATCTCCTGAATCAACTTGCACCCTATATTCAGGCCACTGTTTGGGGGCCTGTCTATTAGTCCCATTAGGGTATTTTTACCCTTACAATGCCTTAGTTCTATCCATACTGACTCCACATCTCCTTTTTCAATGTCACCCCTTGCAAGGGACTGAGTTTCATTCCTCACCAACAGAGCTACCCCACCCTCTCTGCCCACCTGTCTGTCTATTCAATAGGAAGTTGAATATTCAGTTCCCATCCCTGACCCTCTTGCAGCCATGACTCTGTAATTCCCACAACAAACCGTTTAGTTTTAGTTTTAGTTTTAGTGATGCAGAATGGAAACAGGCCCTTCAGCCCATCGAGTCTGCGAAGGATATTTAAAACAAAAAGGCTGTTTAAAGTTCACAAGCTGAACCTTTTTTAAAAAAAATCGAATTTGAAGGAAAAGTGAAGAATTATAATGAAAATGTTCCCAAGAGCTGACGACATTCCGGGGAGCACTCGGTAATTTTGACAACCAATTCAACAGAGATTTTTGGGTCTCCAATTCATGGTTCAAAGATGCAAAAAGTTGCGTTTACAAGTGAAGCTTTGACAACCCTATTTTAAAAGAATTTTAAATTAAAAGTAGTCCACACTCCATCAACAATAAAAGCATAATTAGTCCAAAACTGAATAGATTATTCTACAGAGGCATCGTTTAAGACTCGTTTAAAGCACTACCATAATTACCTTGTTTAAGAAAGAACTGCAGATGCAGGAAAAATCAAAAGTAGACAAAAATGCTGGAGAAACTCAGCAGATGAGGCAGTATGCATCTAGACGCTGCCTCACCTGCTGAGTTTCTCCAGCATGTTTGTCTATCATAATTAATTCACTACCTTCACCCAGGAGGTGGGTATATGGAACAAGCTGCCAGAGGAGGTAGTGGAGGCTGGTACAAAGGCATATAGAAGATATTTGGACAGAACAATTTGGACTAATTGTCTGTTTCTCTAATATGTACTGAACATTTTTTGCTGTTTAGTAAGGGTTTTACAGTGCAATATGTTTACACTACTGTTGTGCTGCTACGTAACCCGCTCCATGACAGACTGAGGAGCACCATCAGCAACAGACGAGTTCCACCAAGATGCTGCACAGAACGCCACAGGAGATTCTGCTTCCCCGTGTCTATCAAACTGTACAACTCCACCCCCTTCTGTTATGGAGTAGACTGACAACCTCCCTCTCCCTCCCCAATATTCGAACATCCCCAATCCTTTCCACTCGTCACTTTAATTTCATGTTTCATGTTTAGTTTAGTTTAGTTTAGTTGAGAGATGCAGCGCGGAAACAGGCCCTTCGGCCCACCGGGTCCGCGCCAACCAACGATCCCCGCACATTAACACTAACCAGCGATCATCCCGTACACTTGCACTACTCCACACACTAGGGACAATTACAATGTTACTGAAGCCAATTAACCTACAAACCTGTACGTCCTTGTGGTGTGGGAGGAACCCGTAGATCTCGGAGAAAACCCACGCAGGTCACGGGGAGAAGGTACAAACTCCGTATAGACAGCACCCGTAATCGGGATCGAACCTGGGTTTCCGGCGCTGCATTCGCTGTGAGGCAGCAACATTACCGCTGCGCCACCATGACCGCCTTTATCTTGTGTTTTATGACTGTTGGCTGATCAATTTCCCTCCTTGGATAGATAATGTTCTATCATATCGTAAGTCAGTATTTAATTGTTCATTTTGAGATATATGACAATAAAATAATCTTGACTCTTGACAGGTACATGGATAGGATAGGTATGGAGAGATATGGAGCAAATGCAGGCAGGAGGAACTAGTGTAGATGTGGTCAATGTGGGCAAGACAAAATGTGCAGGAACAGCAGATGCTGGTTTGCACTGAAGATAGACACAAAATGCTGGAGAAACTCAGCGGGACAGGCAGATTACAACTCAGCGATATCAATATTGATTTCTCCAACTTCAAATAACCATTGCTTTCCCTCTCTCTCTCCATCCCTCCCCCACCCTAGTCCTCCAACTAGCTTCACTGTCCTGTGAAACGTCACCTATCCATGTTCTCCACAGATGCTGCCTGACCCGCTGAGTTACACTAGCACTCTGTGAAACGCCATCTATCCGTGTTCTCCACAGATGCTGCCTGACATTCGTTGTTTCACATTGGGACACTTTCCGGTTTGAGTGGGCCAGTGGAGTAGAGAAGCCAAGACAGTTGTTGCACCAACAGTGGATATAAAAAGGTCCAGAGAGGGTAGAAGGCTGGGTAGGGGCTGGGGGGAAGGGGGGGTGGGAAGAGGTGGGGGAATTTTGGAGACTGGAGACAGGATTGTCACTGGATGGATAGGATTCTCTCCCAGCATGAAAAGCTCAGAGGTGGCAGAAGAGCCCTACGTCCCTATGTTCCCGATGTAGGGGGAGTCCAGAACCAGGGGTCACAGTTTAAGAATAAGACCCGCTGAGTCACTGCACCTTTTATCTTGGTCTATTAACAGATTCAGATCTACCTTAGATCTCCTTTTGTAAGTCTGCGTGCCGCTGTCCTTTTCCACCGGCATTCTCGAAACTCCTTGCTTCGGTTATTGATCCACACCGTGTAGGTTAGAGTTTCAACCTCTAGTAGCTACCGCTGTTTCTATGCCTGGCAGAATGGGTTTGCTGCACCCACTTCAAGTTGACAGATGAAATGGAGCCCGCTTCAAGTTGACAGATGAAATGGAGCCCGTCTCTCATGGTTACGGATGCAGTTCACTGTGAGGTCACCGGCCAGGCACATTATGACGTCACCTCAGATTATGATGGTTTACAAACTTGTGATCTTACGAATGGAAGGCAGACCCAGAAGGGAATAAACCATTTCACCATATGACCACAGGTCACAGTGGTTATAACCAACTGGACTCAAGTGTTAGATACAAGGAACTCAGTTCAGTTGAGTTTATTGTCAAGTGTACAGAGAAAATCTTTTACTCGTGTGCTAAAAACAGTCAGCAGAAAGACAAGACATGATTACAATCGAGCCATTTACAGTGTATAGATACATGGTAAGGGAATAACGTTTAGTGCAAGATAAAGTCAGCAAAGTCCGATCAAGGATAGTCCGAGGGTCACCAATGAGGTAGATTGCAGTTTAGCACTGCTCTCTGGTTGTGGTAGGATGATTCAGTTGCCTGATAACAGCTGGGAAGAAACTGTCCCTGAATCTGGAGGTGTGCATTTTCACACTTCTGTACCTTTCCTTATTTGAGGAAGGACATTCTTGCTATTTAGGGAGTGTAGCGTAGGTTCGCCAGGTTAATTCCCGGGATGGCGGGACTGATATATGATGAAAGATTGGGTCGACTGGGCTTGTATTCGCTGGAATTCAAAGAATGAGAGGGGATCTTATAGCAATATACAATTCTTAAAGGATTGAACAGGCTAGATGCAGGAACAATGTTCCCGAAGTTGGCGGAGTCCCGAAACAGGGGTCACAGTTTAAGAATAACGGGTTAGGCCATTTAGGACTGAGATGAGGGATAACTTTTTCACACGGAAAATCTGTGGAATTCTCTGCCACAGAAGACAGTGGAGGCCAATTCACTGCATGTTTTCAACAGAGAGTTGGATGTGGCTCTTAGGGCTAACGGAATCAATTGATATGGGGAGATAGCAGGAATGGGGTATTGATTTTGGATGATCATATCGAAGGGCGGTGCTGGCTCGATGGGCTGAATGGCCTACTTCTGCACCTATTTTCTATGTTTCTACATCATGGTGAGACCAGCACACGTTGATGTCTGGTCCTGAAGAAGAGTCCCGCTAAGTTACTCCAGCACTCTGTTCCTTCATGGTCTGGCTGGTGTCTTGCTTATATGAAAGAGTTACATTGCCAATGCACACACGCTCCAACTTTGCTGTTAACATGAAACTGTTGACAGTTCAAGAAATGAAAAATGTCGATGAAACCGGAGTGTTGGACAAGATAATGCTTCACAGGAGAAAATTAAATCTGCATTGAATTAAACTCCACTTGTAGAAACTAAACTAAAGGAAGATGTTTCCAAAAGTTATGAGCTTGATTCTATTACTCCAGAAGTGAAGGGCAGGTGGGGGAGAGTCTAAGGCAATTACCCCCCTTCATTTGATCAACACAGGGGACAAGGGGTCGGCTTAATCATACTTAGATCTGTCAAGAAATAAAAGGCAAACAATATTAAATCTCAAGTGTTTTTGTTTTGAGATACAGTGTGGCAACGGGCCCTTTGGGCCACCGATCCACGCCGACCAGCATTCACCTGTATACACGCACTATCCTACACACTGGGGACTTTTTACCAAAGCCAATTAACCTACAAACCTGCACGTCTTTGGAGTGTGGGAGGAAACCAGAGCACCCGGAGAAAACCCACGCGGGTTATGGGGAGAACGTGCAAACTCTGTACAGACAGCACCCGGGTCTCCGGCGCTGTGAGGCAGCAACTCTACCGCTGCACCATCATACCTTGATGTGCCAAATGGAGAAGGAACATCTCATTGGGTTTTAAAGTTTGCAGAGGGCTAACATACAACTTCCTTAGCATCAAGTGAATTGATCGGCATGGTAGCGCAGCGATAGACTAAGAGTTGCTGCCTTACAGTGCCAGAGACCCGGGTTCGAACCTGACTACACGTGCTTGTAGTTTGTACATTCTCCCTGTGACCCACGTGGGTTTCCTTCGGGTGCTCTGGTTTCCTCCCACATTCTAGAGATGTGCCGGTTTGTAGGTTAATTGACATCTGTAAATTGCCCCTAGTGTGAAGGATATAGGACTAGTGTACTGGTGATCGTTGGTTGGCGTGGACTCGGATGGTAGTTTGCCTCCCTGGTGCCAGGGTCAGGGATGTGTCTGAACATGTCCAAGAAATCCTGAAATGCGAGGGAGAGGAGCCTGAGGTTGTGGTACATATAGGTACCAACGACATAGGTAAAAAAAGAGAAGAGGTCCTGAAGGAAGAATTTAGGGAGTTAGGTAGAGAGTTAAGGAGAAGGACCGCAAAGGTAACAATCTCAGGATTACTGCCTGTGCCACGCGACAGTGAGAGTAGGAATAGAGCGAGGTGGAGGATAAATGAGTGGATGAGGGACTAGTGCAGTGGGTATGGATTCAAGTTTCAGGAACATTGGGACCTCTTTTGGGGAAGGTGCGACCTGTACAGAAAGGACGGGTTGCACTTGAACTCGAGGGGGACCAATATCCTGGTGGGGAGATTTGCAAAGGCTACTGGGGAGACTTTAAACTAGTATGGTTGGAGGGAGGGACTCAAATTGGGAAAGCTAGCAGTCAGTGTGTGAGGCAGGAGGCACAGAATGTTAGCACTCTGACCCAAAATGTAGGGGAGAGAGAAGAAAAAGACAATAAACAGAGAATAAGAGTGGGTGGGTTTCTCAAATGTGTAAATTTTAGTGCTAGGAGCATTGTAAGAAAGGTGGATGAACTTAGAGCCTGGATTGACACCTGGAAGTATGATGTTGTGGCGATCAGTGAAACATGGTTGCAGGAGTGCTGTGATTGGAAACTAAATATTCCAGGATTTCGTTGCTTCAGGTGTGATAGAATTGTAGGGGCAAGATTTGGAGGTGTTGCATTGCTAGTCAGGGAAGATATTACAGCAGTGCTTTGGCAGGATAGATTAGAGGGCTCGTCTAGGGAGGCTATTTGGGTGGAACTGAGAAATGGGAAAGGGGTAGCAACACTTATAGGGGTGTATTATAGACTGCCAAATGGGGAGCGAGAATTGGAAGAGCAAACATGTAAGGAGATTGCATATATTAGTAGTAAGCACAAGGTAGTGATTGTGGGAGATTTCAATTTTCCACACATAGACTGGGAAACACATTCTGTAAATGGGCTGGATGGGTCGGAGTTTCTAAATTGTGTGCAGGATAGTTTTTTGCAGCAAAACATAGAAGTACCTACTAGAGAAGGGGCGGTGCTGGACCTCCTGTTAGGAAATGAGACGGGTCAGGTGGCAGAGGTATGCTTGGGGAACAGTTCGGGACCAGTGATCACAATACCATCAGTTTCAATATAATTATGGAGAGGGTCAGAACTGGACCAAGGGTTGAGATTTTTGATTGGAGAAAGGCTAACTTTGAGGAGATGCGAAAGGATTTAAAAGGAGTAAATTGGGACAGTTTGTTTTATGGGAAAGATGTGGATGAGAAATGGAGGACATTTAAAGGTGACATTTTAAGAGTACAGATTCTTTATGTCCCTGTTCGGTTGAAAGGAAAATTGGAAAGAGCCATGGTTTTCGAGGGAAATTGGACACTTGGTTCGGAAAAAGAGAGAGATCTACAATAATTATAGGCAGCATGGAGTAAATGAGGTGCTTGAGCAGTATAAAGAATGTAAAATGAATCTTAAGAAAGAAATTTGAAAAGCTAAAAGAAGATATGAGGTTGCTTTGGCAAGTAAGGTGAAAGTAAATCCAAAGGGTTTCTACAGCTATATTAATAGCAAAAGGATAACGAGGGATAAAATTGGTCCATTAAAGAGTCAGAGTGGAGAGCTGAAGAGCCAAAAGAGACGGGGGAGATATTGAACAATTTCTTTTCTTCGGTATTCACCAAGGAGAGGGATATTGAATTATATGAGGTAACGGAAACAAGTAGAGTACCTATGGAAACTATGAGATTCAAAGAAGAGGAAGTACTGACACTTTTGAGAAATATAAAAGTGGATAAGTCTCCAGGTCCGGACAGGATATTCCCTCGGACATTGAGGGAAGTTAGTGTAGAAATAGCAGGGGCTATGACAGAAATATTTCAAATGTCATTAGAAACGGGAATAGTGCCGGAGGATTGGCGTACTGCGCATGTTGTTCCATTGTTTAAAAAGGGGTCTAAGAGTAAACCTAGCAATTACAGACCTGTTAGTTTGACGTCAGTGGTCGGCAAATTAATGGAAAGGATACTTAGAGATAATATATATAAGCATCTGGATAAACAGGGTCTGATTAGGAACAGTCAACATGGATTTGTGCCTGGAAGGTCATGTTTGACTAATCTTCTTGAATTTTTTGAAGAGGTTACTCGGGAAATTGATGAGGGTAAAGCAGTGGATGTTGTATATATGGACTTCAGTAAGGCCTTTGACAAGGTTCCCCACGGAAGGTTGGTTAAGAAGGTTCAATTGTTGGGTATTAATGGTGGAGTAGCAAGATGGATTGAACAGTGGCTGAATGGGAGATGCCAGAGAGTAATGGTGGATGGTTGTTTATCAGGTTGGAGGCCAGTGACTAGTGTGGTGCTACAGGGATCTGTGTTGGGTCCACTGTTGTTTGTCATGTACATCAATGATCTGGATAATGGTGTGGTAAATTGGATTAGTAAGTATGCAGATAATACTAAGATAGGTGGGGTTGTGGATAATGAAGTAGATTTTCAAAGTCTACAGAGAGATTTATGCCAGTTGGAAGAGTGGGCTGAAAGATGGCAGATGGAGTTTAATGTTGATTAGTGTGAGGTGCTACATCTTGGCAGGACAAATCAAAATAGGACGTACATGGTAAATGGTAGAGAATTGAAGAATGCAGGTGAACAGAGGGATCTGGGAATAACTGTGCACAGTTCCCTGAAAGTGGAATCTCATGTGGATAGGGTGGTAAAGAAAGCTTTTGGTGTGCTGGCCTTTATAAATCAGAGCATTGAGTATAGAAGTTGGGATGTAATGTTAAAATTGTACAAGGCGTTGGTGAGGCCAATTCTGGAGTATGGTGTACAATTTTGGTCGCCTAGCTATAGGAAGGATGTCAACAATATTGAAAGAGTACAGAGGAGATTTACTAGAATGTTGCGTGGGTTTCAGCAACTAAGTTACAGAGAAAGGTTGAACAAGTTAGGGCTTTATTCTTTGGAGTGCAGACGGTTAAGGGGGGACTTAATAGAGGCCTTTAAAATGATGAGAGGGATAGACAGAGTTGACGTGGATAAGCTTTCCCCACTGAGAGTAGGGAAGATTCAAACAAGGGGACATGACTTGAGAATTAAGGGACAAACGTTTAGGGGTAGCATGAGGGGGAACTTCTTTACTCAGAGAGTGGTGGCTGTGTGGAATGAGCTTCCAGTGAAGGTGGTGGAGGCAGGTTCGTTTTTATCATTTAAAAATAAATTGGATAGTTATATGGACGGGAAAGGAATGGAGGGTTATGGTCTGAGCACAGGTATATGGGACTAGGGGAGAATATGTGTTCGGCACGGACTAGAAAGATCGAGATGGCCTGTTTCCGTGCTGTAATTGTTATATATTTATATATGGTTATATGGTTATAAGTGTTTGGCATGGACTAGAAGGGCCGAGGTGGCCTGTTTCCGTGCCGTAATTGTTATATGGTTATATGGTACTTGGCACTTGACCAAAATCCAGAAGGTATTTTACTTGTCTAAATGTCTCACCCAGCTAGATTTTAAAATAACCCTGCATTATTCAACGTGGTATAAGTGGAAAACTACAATTCTGAACTAGGATTAATCCTGTATTAGTCACTAATGGCTGCATGCTACACTTGGGAGCTTTGTCTTCTTAAAAACATCTGTCACTTACACAGAAACTTGAGTGTAATTACTTGGGGATTTTCACTGAACCTTGGCTTACAGCACAAGACCCTGGCTCCTCTGGTGACAGGCTATCTCCTCTGCAGTCCACCTGAGCCTACAACACCTGGAGGAGAAGAACACCCACGTGCGGATGCTGTTTGTTGACTTCAGCTCAGCATTCAATACGATAATCCCCCAGCATCTGGTGAGCAAACTGGCGCCCCTAGGATTCAATACCACACTATGCAACTGGATCGTGGATTTCCTTTCTGAAAGACCCCAGTCTGTGCGGGTGGGAAAGAACACCTCCTCGGTCATCACACTGAGCACCGGCTCCCCTCAGGGCTGTGTCCTGAGTCCGCTGCTCTTCACATTGATGACACATGGCTGTGTCGCCAGATCCACTACTAACCATATCATCAAATACGCGGATGACACAACAGTAGTGGGCCTCATCCGCAACAATGACGACTAGGCATATAGAGAGGAGGTAGAACAGCTGGTGAGCTGGTGCAGCAGGAACAACCTTCTCCTAAATGTGGACAAAACCAAGGAGATTGTCGTCGACTTCAGAAAGAAAAATCAGCCCAGTCACACTCCGCTGTGTATCAACAACTTAGCAGTGGAGCAGGTGAAAAGCATCAAGTTCCTAGGAGTGCATATAACGGATACTTTAACTTGGACTACAAACATCACATCTCTGGTAAAACGGGCACAGCAGCGGTTGTACTTCCTCCGCAGGTTGAGAAGTTTACACCTCCACCCTCCCATCCTCACCACATTCTACAGAAGCACAATTGAGTCGGTCATGACCAGCTGCATCTCTATGTGGTGCAGCGGCTGTACAGCTGCGGACTGGAAGTGTCTTCAGAGAATGGTGAGGACAGCGGAAAAAATCATTGGGACTTCTCTTCCTTCCATCATGGACATTGGTTACAAACGCTGTCTGATTAGAGCTAAGGGCATTACCAGAGCCCCCACACACCCACAATATGGACTGTTTACACTGCTGAACTCTGGGAGGAGGTACCGCAGCATGAAGAGCGGGACAACCAGGTTCTGCAACAGCTTCATCCCCCAGGCCATAAGACTATTGAACTCACAATCAAACCGATGCTAGAACTTTCTTATACATTGCCACTTTTAAAAACTTTCCTATATATCTATTTTACAGAACTATGCACATGAAGCACTTTTTATGGGCACACTAAGCACTTTTACTGATCGCCTGATATAAATGTTATATACTGCTGCTACTTTGAAGAGTCAATGCAACAAAATTTCGTTCAATGTGCACTGTGTCTATGTGTATACCTGAATGACAATTAAAGTTATATTCATATTCATTCATTAATTCATGCATTCATTCATTCATTCAATCATAACTCTTGGATATAAGCAAGCACATCACACAATTTGCCCTGCAACCACAGGAGATGCAACACCTGTCCCTACACAACAGACAATAGACAATAGGTGCAGGAGTAGGCCATTCCTGCCTTCTTCCCATATGCCCTGACTCCGCTATCTTTAAGGGTCCTATCTAGCTCTCTCTTCAAAGAGAAAAATGGTTTCCTCGTCCCCACTCTAAATGGCTTACCCCTAATTCTAAAACTGTGGCCCCTGCATCTGGACTCCTCCAACATCGGGAACATGTTTCCTGCCTACAGCTTGTCCAAACCCTTAAAAATATGTTTCAATAATATGCCCTCTCATCCTTCTAAACTCCAGAGTGCACAAGCCCAGCCGCTCTATTCTCTCCGCATATGACAGTCCCGCCATAGCAAGAATGTCTTTCCTCAAATTACGGGATCAAAACTGCACACCATACTCCAGATGTGGTCTCACTAGGGCCCTGTACAACTGCAGAAGGACCTCTTTGCTCCTATACTCAACTCCTCTTGTTATCATTTTGCTATGAATGTTAACATACCATTCGCTTTCTTCACAGTCTGCTGCACCTGCCTGCCTACTTTCAATGACTGGTGTACCATGACACCCAGGTATCGTTACATCTCCCCCTTTCCTAATCGGCCACCATTCAGAAAATAATCTACTTTCCTGTTTTTGCCACCAAAGTGGATAACCTCACATTTATACACATTATACTGCATCTGCCATGCATTTGCCCACTCACCCAGCCTATCCAAGTCACCTTGCAGCCTCCTAGCATTCTCCGCACAGCTAACACTGCCCCCCCAGCTTTGCGTCATCCGCAAACTTGGAGATGTTGCATTCAATTCCCTCGTCCAAATCATTAATATATATTGTAAATAGCTGGGGTCCCAGCACCGAGCCTTGCGGTACCCCACTAGTCACTGCCTGCCTTTCTGAAAAGGACCTGTTTACTGCTATTCTTTGCTTCCTGTCTGCCAGCCAGTTCTCTGTCCACATCAATACTGAACCCCCAATACCGTAAGTTTGTATACTAATCTGTTATGTGGGACCTTGTCGAAAGTCCCGATATATCACATCCACTGGTTCTCCCTTATCCACTCTACTAGTTACATCCTCGAAAAATTCTATAAGATTCGTCAGCCATGATTTACCTTTCATAAATCCATGCTGACTTTGTCCAATGATTTCACCACTTTCCAAATGTGCTGCTATCCCATCTTTAATAACTGACTTTGCAGTTTCCCCACTACCGATGTTAGACTAACTGGTCTGTAATTCCCCCTTTTCTCTCTCCCTCCCTTTTTAAAAATGATTTACTAATTCTTTATAATTCCCTGTTTTCACTCTCCCGCCTTTCTTAAAAAGTGGGATAACATTAGCTATCCTCCAACCCACAGGAACTAATCCTGAATCTACTGAACATTGGAAAATGATCACCAATGCATCCACTATTTCTAGAGCCACATCCTTAAGTACCCTGGGATGCAGACCACCTGGCCCTGGGGATTTATCAACCTTCAGTCCCATCAGTCGACCCAACACCATTTCCTGCCTAATGTGGATTGCCTTCATTTCCTCCGTTACCCCAAATCCTCTGGCCACTAGTACATCACAAAGATTTTTGTGTCCTACTTAGTGAAGACAGATCCAAAGTACCTGTTCAACTCATCTTCCATTTCCTTGTTCCCCATCATAAATTCACCTTTTTCAGTCTTCAAGAGTCCAACTTTGGTCTTAACTAATTTATTTCTCTTCACATACCTAAAGAAGCTTTTACTATTCTCCTTTATATTCTTGGCTAGCTTACCTTCGTACCTCATCTTTGTCCCTGTATTGTCTTTTTAGTTATCTTCTGTTGCTCCCTAAACATTACCCAATCCTCTGGCTTTCCGCTCACCTTTGCTACATTGTACCTCTTCTCTTTTATGATTAAACTGTCCCTGAGTCCCTTGTCAGCCAAGGTCACCCCTTGGAATCTTTCTTCCTCCTAGGAATGAACCTTCTGGATTATTCCTAGAAATACCTGCCATTGGTGTTCCACTGTCATCACTGCTAGGGTATCTTTCCAGTCAACTTTGGGCAACTCCTCCCTCATGGCTCCATAGTCCCCTTTGTTCAACTGTAACACTGACACCACCAAGTTACCCTTCTCCCTCTGCAATTGTAGATTAAACTTATAACCATATAACAATTAAAGCACGGAAACAGGCCATCTCGGCTCTACAAGTCCGTGCCAATCAATTATTTTCCCCTAGTCCCATCTACCTGCACTCAGACTATAACCCTCCATTCCTTTCCTATCCATATACCTATCCAATTTATTTTTAAATGATAAAATCGATCCTGCCTCCACCACTTCCACTGGAAGCTTATTCCACACAGCTACCACTCTCTGAGTAAAGAAATTCCCCCTCATGTTACCCCTAAACTTCTGTCCCTTAATTCTGAAGTCATGTCCTCTTGTTTGAATCTTTCCTACTCTCAATGGGAAAAGCTTGTCCACGTCAACTCTGTCTATCCCTCCCATCATTTTAAAGACCTCTATCAAGTCCCCCCTTAACCTTCTGCGCTCCAGAACTAACTTATTCAACCTTTCTCTGTAACTTAGTTGTTGTAACCCAGGCAACATTCTAGTAAATCTCCTCTGTACTCTCTCTATTTTGTTGACATCCTTCCTATAATTAGGCGACCAAAATCGTACACCATACTCCAGAATTGGTCTCACCAATGCCTTGTACAATTTTAACATTACATCCCAACTTCTATACTTAATTATCCACAACACCCCCTATCTTGGTATCATCTGCATACTTACTAATCCAATTTACCACACCTTCATCCAGATCATTGATGTATATGACAAACAACAGTGGACCCAACGCAGATTCCTGAGGCACCCCACTAGTCACCGGCCTCCAACCTGACAAACAACCATCCACCATTACTCTCCGGCGTCTCCCATTCAGCCACTGTTGAATCCATCTTGCTACTCCTGCATTTATACCCAACAATTGAAACTTCTTAACCAACCTTCCATGAGGAACCTTGTCAAGGGCCTTACCAAAGACCATATAGACAACATCCACTGTTTTACCCTCATCAATTTCCCATGTAACCTCTTCAAAAAATTCAAGAAGATTAGTCAAACACTACCTTCCAGGCACAAATCCAGGTTGACTGTTCCTAATCAGACCCTGTTTATCCAGATGCTTATATATATTACCCCTGAGTATCTTTTCCATTAATTTTCCCACCACTGAAGTCAAACTAACAGGTCTATAATTGCTAGGTTTACTCTTAGAACCCTTTTTAAACAATGGACCAACATGCGCAGTACGCCAATCGTCGGGCACTATTCCCATTTCTAATGACATTTGAAATATTTCTGTCATAGTCCCTCCTATTTCTACACTAACTTCCTCAATGTCCTAGGGAATATCCTCTCAGAACCTGGAGACTTATCCACTTTTATATTTTTCAAAAGTGTCAGTACTTCTTTTACTTTGAACCTCATAGTATCCATAGCTACTCTACTAGTATCCCTTACCTCACATAATTCAATATCCTTCTCCATGGTGAATACCGAAGAAAATAAATTGTTCAATATCTCCCCCATCTCTTTTGACTCTGCAGATTGCTGTCCAATCTGTCTCTCTAATGGACCAATTTTATCCCTCGTTATCCTTTTGCTATTAATATAGCTGTAGAAACATTTTGGATTTACTTTCACCTTACCCAAGCAACCTCATATTACTTGACCATATTATGGTCACTACCTCCTTAACCTCAAGTTCCTTTATCAAATCTGGCTCATCATATGACACTAAATCCAGAATTGCCTGCTCCCTGGTAGGCTCCAATACAAGCTGCTCTAAGAATCCATCACAGAGGCACTCCACAAACTCCCTTTCTTGGGGTCCAGTATCAATCTGATTTTCCCAGTCTACCTGCATGTTCAAATCTCCCATAACAACTGTAGCATTACCTTTACTACATGCCAATTTTAACTCCTGAATCAACTTGCACCCTCTTTTCAGGCCACTGTTTGGGAGCCTGTCTATTAGTCCCATTAGGGTATTTTTACCCTTATAATTCCTTAGTTCTATCCATACTGACTCCACATCTCCTTTCAATGTCACCCCTTTCAAGGGACTGAATTTCATTCTTCACCAACAGAGCTACCTCACCCCCTCCGCCCTCCTGTCTGTCTATTGAACTGAATACCCTTGAATATTCAGTTCCCATCCCTGGCCCTCTTGCAGCCATGTCTCTGTAATTCCCACAACAAGCCGTGCGTGTGAGTTTAGTTTTAGTTTTAGTTATGCAGAGTGGAAACAGGCCCTTCAGCCCATCGAGTCTGCGAAGGATATTTAAAATAAAAAGGCTGTT
This sequence comes from Leucoraja ocellata, assembly GCA_036785375.1. Lineage (NCBI taxonomy): Eukaryota > Metazoa > Chordata > Chondrichthyes > Rajiformes > Rajidae > Leucoraja > Leucoraja ocellata. Next base: position 50,318 of record JAWMAR010002307.1, read on the forward strand.
TAAAGTTCACAAGCTGAACCTTTTTAAAAAAAAGTAGAATTTGAAGGACAAGTGAAGAATTATAATGAAAATGTTCCCAAGAGCTGGTGACATTCCGGGGAGCACTCGGTAATTTTGATAACCAATTCGACAGAGATTTTTGGGTCTTAAATACATGGTTCAAAGATGCAAAAAGTTGCGTTTACAAATGAAGCTTTGACAACCCTATTTTAAAATAATTTTAAATTAAAAGGAGTCTGTAGTTGCTGTACACAAGTTCGTGGAAGAATAAGCAACAGTTAAACAAGCCAATTTATTTCATTTGAAGTGAAGATGCAATTTGTCCAATTTAATCTAGTTTGCCAGTCCCATGGCTATTGGTCTAGCCTCAAAGATCTACTTTTTCTCACCCCATCAACAATAAAAGCTTAATTAGTCCAAAACTGAATAAATTATTCTACAGAGGCATCGTTTAAGACTCGGCTGTACGCTGTTCTGCATCCAACATTCCTAAAGCACTACCATAATTACCTTGCTTAAGAAAGAAGTGCAGATGCTGGAAAAATCGAAAGTAGACAAAAATGCTGGAGAAACTCAGCGGATGAGGCAGTATGCATCTAGACGCTGCCTCACCAGCTGAGTTTCTCCAGCATGTTTGTCTATCGTAATTAATTCACTACCTTCACCCAGGATGTGGGTATATGGAACGTGCTGCGATGTAACCCGCTCCGTGACAGACTGAGGAGAACCTTCAGCAACAGACGAGTTCCACCAAGATGCAGCACAGAACGCCACAGTAGATTCTGCTTCCCCGTGTCTATCAAACTGTACAACTCCACCCCCTTCTGTTGTGGAGTAGACTGACAACCTCCCTCTCCCTCCCCGATATTCGAACATCCCCAATCCTTTCCAGTTGTCACTTTAATTTCATGTTTCATGTTTAGTTTAGTTTAGTTTAGTTGAGAGATACAGCGCGGAAACAGGCCCTTCGGCCCACCGGGTCCGCGCCAACCAGCGATCCCCGCACATTAACACTAACCAGCGATCATCCCGTACACTTGCACTACTCCACACACTAGGGACAATTACAATGTTACCGAAACCAATTAATCTACAAACTTGTACGTCTTTGGGGTGTGGTAGGAAACCGAAGATCTTGGAGAAAACCCACGCAGGTCATGGGGAGAACGTACAAACTCCGTATAGACAGCACCCGTAATCGGGATCGAACCTGGGTTTCCGGCGCTGCATTCGCCGTAAGGCAGCAACACTACCGCTGCGCACCGTGACCGCCTTTATCTTGTGTTTTATAACTGTTGGCTGATCAATTTCCCTCCTTGGATAGATAAAGTTCTATCGTATCATAAGTCAGTATTTAATTGTTCATTTTGTGACATATGACAATAAAACACTCTTGACTCTTGACAGGTACATGGATAGGATAGGTATGGAGAGATATGGAGCAAATGCAAGCAGTAGGAGCTAGTGTAGATGGAGCATCTTGGTCAATGTGGGCAAGACAAAATGTGCAGGAACAGCAGATGCTGGTTTACACTGAAGATAGACTGAAAATGCTGGAGAAACTCAGCGGGACAGGCAGATTACAACTCAGCGATATCAATATTGATTTCTCCAACTTCAAATAACCCTTGCTTTCCCTCTCTCTTTACATCCCTTCCCCACCCTAGTTCTCCAACTAGCTTCAGTGTCCTGTGAAACGTCACCTATCCATGTTCTCCAGAGATGCTGCCTGACATTCGTTGTTTCACATTGGGACCCTTCCGGTTTGAGTGGGCCAGTGGAGTGGAGAAGCCAAGATAGTTGTTGCACCAACAGTGGATATAAAAAGGTCCAAAGAAGGTAGAAGGCTGGGTGGGGGGGGGATGTTAGTTTGGGGAATGTTGGAGACTGGAGACAGGGTTGTCAAAGATAGATAGGATTCTCTCAGAACTGCTGTAGATTTGGGAGCAACAGCAGCAGGAGATTAGCCAGAGATATGACTGATTGGCTCTAGCCCGTGGGAGGAGAGAAGTGAGTCAGTGCCGGCAAAACAGTTGAAAAGTGAAGAATTTGGTTTGTAAATTGGTAAATCAGGCAAATTATCAGTCAATTTAAGCAAGACGGCTTTTAGCGAGCGGCAGTGAGTGAGCGGCCTTGTGAGGGAAGTGCCCTGTGAGAAAAGTGTCAGTCTTTGGCTCGAGAGTCTTTGCCGAGGAGGCTGAGGAGAGGAGACCACGCAATACGCTTGAGAGGTAGAGACGAAAGAAGGAGATGTCAGGCAAGCTGATTCAGTGCGATACTTGCAGTATGTGGGAGGTCAAGGACACCGCTGGTGCCTCTGGCTGCTACAAATGCGAGAAGTGCATCCAGGTAGAGCTCCTGAAGGGCCATGTTGGGGAACTGGAGAAGCAAGTGGATGACCTCCGGTTCGTCTGAGAAACGGAGTCGTTCCTCGACAAGTCCTACAGTACGATTGTTACACCTATGGTACTGGAAGAGAGAAGGTGGGAGACAGTGAGAAAGGGAGGGAAGCATGAAATGCCAACGTCCCCGGGTGGTGTACCTCTTGTGAACAGGTTCACCCGCTTAGAAGCTGTTGGGACAGAAGACGTGTTTACACTGAGCGGCGGACTGGCTAGCGATGCGAATAGGGCTGTTGAGCCAAAACCAAAAAGGCCTAAGGCAGGCAATGCCATTGTAGTGGGAGACTCCATTGTGAGAGGTATGAACAGGGGTTTCTGCGGCAAAAGACGGGATGCGAGGATGGTGTGCTGCCTTCCTGGTGCCAGGATCCAGGATGTCACGGACAGAGTGCAGAAAATCCTCAAGGGCGAAGGTGAACAGCCGGAAGTGGTTGTGCATGTCGGCACAAACGATGTCGGAAAGAAGGGGATGAATATTCTGCAGCGTGACTTTAGAGAGCTCGGAAAAATGCTGAAAAGCAGGACCTCCAGGGTTGTTATCTCCGGTTTGCTTCCAGTTCCTCGTGCTGGCGAGAGCAGGAACAGGGAGATACGGGACCTGAACGTGTGGCTGAGGAACTGGTGCATGGGGCAGGGATTTAGATTCTTAGATCACTGGGATCTGTTTTGGGGTAAGGGGGAACTGTACAAAAGGGACGGATTGCATCTTAACAGGTGTGGGACCAGCATTCTGGCAGGCAGGTTTGCCACTGCTACACGGGTGGCTTTAAACTGAATAAGGGGTTGGGGTGTCGAATGGGATAGTGGAGGATGGAGTTAAAGGGAAAGGGTTTCTTAAATGTGTGAGCTTAGAGACAGAGGGGTGTAAAATGAGGGTAGAAGCAATAGGTAGCAAGGTGAAAAGTAAAAGTGGCAGGCAGACAAAACCCGGGCAAAAATCAAAAAGGGCCACTTTTCAACATAATTGTATAAGGAGTAAGAGTGTTGTAAAAACAAGCCTGAAGGCTTTGTGTCTCAATGCAAGGAGCATTCGTAATAAGGTGGATGAGTTGAATGTGCAGATAGCTATTAATGACTATGATATAGTTGAGATCACGGAGACATGGCTCCAGGGTGACCAAGGCTGGGAGCTGAACATCCAGGGATATTCAATATTCAGGAGGGATAGAGAGAAAGGAAAAGGAGGTGGGGTAGCGTTACTGATTAAAGAGGAGATTAACGCAATGGAAAGGAAGGACATTAGTTTGGAGGATGTGGAATCAGTATGGGTAGAGCTGCGAAACACTAAGGGGCAGAAAACGCTGGTGGGTGTTGTGTACAGACCACCTAACAGTAGTAGTGAAGTTGGAGATGGTATCAAACAGGAAATTAGAAATGCGTGCGACAAAGGCAAAACAGTTATAATGGGTGACTTCAATCTACATATAGATTGGGTGAATCAAATTGGCAGGGGTGCTGAGGAAGAGGATTTCTTGGAATGTATGCGGGATAGTTATCTAAATCAACATGTAGAGGAACCAACGAGAGAGCAGGCTATTTTAGACTGGGTATTGAGTAACGAGGAAGGGTTAGTTAGCAGTCTTGTTAAACGTGCCCCCTTGGGCAAGAGTGACCATAATATGGTTGAGTTCTTCATTAGGATGGAGAGTGACATCGTTAATTCAGAAACAATGGTTCTGAGCTTAAAGAAAGGTAACTTTGAGGGTATGAGACGTGAATTGGCCAAGATTGACTGGCAATGAATTCTAAAAGACATATGCAATGGAAGACATTTAAAGACTGCATGGATGAACTACAAAAATTGTTCATCCCAGTTTGGCAAAAGAATAAATCAGGGAAGGTAGTACATCCGTGGATAACAAGGTAAATCAGGGATAGTATCCAAGCGAAGGATAATGCATACAAATTAGCCAGAAAAAGCAGCTTACCGGAGGACTGGGAGAAATTCAGAGATCAGCAGAGGAGGACAAAGGGATTAATTATGAAAGGAAAAATAGATTATGAAAGAAAACTGGCAGGGAACATAAAAACTGACTGCAAAAGTTTTTATAGATATGTGAAAAGAAAGAGATTAGTTATAACAAATGTAGGTCCATTGCAGTCAGAAACAGGTGAGTTGATCATGGGGAACAAGGATATGGCGGACCAATTGAATAACTACTTTGGTTCCATCTTCACTAAGGAAGACATAAATAATCTGCCGGAATTAGCTGGGGACCGCGGGTCAAAGGAGTTGGAGGAATTGAGTGAAATCCACGTTAGCCGGGAAGTGGTGTTGGGTAAATTGAATGGATTAAAGGCTGATAAATCCCCAGGGCCAGATAGGCTGCATCCCAGAGTACTTAAGGAAGTAGCTCCAGAAATAGTGGATGCATTAGTAATAATCTTTCAAAACTCTTTAGATTCTGGAGAAGTTCCTGAGGATTGGCGGGTAGCAAACGTAACCCCACTTTTTAAGAAGGGAGGGAGAGAGAAAACGGGGAATTACCGACCAGTTAGTCTAACATCGGTAGTGGGGAAACTGCTAGAGTCAGTTATTAAAGATGGGATAGCAGCACATTTGGAAAGTGGTGAAATCATTGGACAAAGTCAGCATGGATTTACAAAAGGTAAATCATGTCTGACAAATCTTATAGCATTTTTCGAGGATGTAACTAGTAGCGTGGATAGGGGAGAACCAGTGGATGTGGTGTATCTGGACTTCCAGAAGGCTTTCACCATGTCCCACATAAGAGATTAGTATACAAACTTATAGCACATGGCATTGGGGGTTCAGTATTGATGTGGATAGAGCACTGACTGGCAAACAGGAAGCAAAGAGTATTAGTAAACGGGTCCTTTTCACAATGGCAGGCAGTGACTAGTGGGGTACCGCAAGGCTCAGTGCTGGGACCCCAGCTATTTACAATATATATTAATGATCTGGATGAGGGAATTGAAGGCAATATCTCCAAGTTTGCGGATGACACTAAGCTGGGGGGCAGTGTTAGCTGTGAGGAGGATGCTAGGAGACTGCAAGATGACTTGGATAGGCTGGGTGAGTGGGCAAATGTTTGGCAGATGCAGGATAATGTGGATACATGTGAGGCTATCCATTTTGGTGGCAAAAACAGGAAAGCAGACTATTATCTAAATGGTGGCCGACTAGGAAAAGGGGAGATGCAGCGAGACCTGGGTGTCATGGTACACCAGTCATTGAAAGTAGGCATGCAGGTGCAGCAAGCAGTGAAGAAAGCGAATGGTATGTTAGCTTTCATAGCAAAATGATTTGAGTATAGGAGCAGGGAGGTTCTACTGCAGTTGTACAGGGTCTTGGTGAGACCACACCTGGAGTATTGCGTACAGTTTTGGTCTCCAAATCTGAGGAAGGACATTATTGCCATAGAGGGAGTGCAGAGAAGGTTCACCAGACTGATTACTGGGATGTCAGGACTGTCTTATGAAGAAAGACTGGATAGACTTGGTTTATACTGTAGATAGCTAGTGCATGTGCCTTTAACATAGTGACCTCACCACCCTTAACCACTCCCCTTATTAGGTGTATAATTGCATGTTCCCTCCCTGGGGTCTCTCTCTCTAGCTCCAGTGACAGACCACGTACAGCTAGTATAGCAATTATGTGAACAGTTAATAAAAGCTACAGTTAAGACAATGTGTTGTTGAGACTTCTTTACATGGTGTCTCAGCTGTGAGACCCTGCGCCTCCTGTTTGCCGGTTTTCTTTTAGTTTATACCCCAGTACCCTTATCCTGTTTCCTTCCCTCGTGCCATGGCAAACTCGTGCCGCAAGCCCGACCCGCTTGTATTTGATGGGGACATTGCCCATCGATGGGATGTCTTCCGACGTGATTTTCAGCATTATGTGACCATCGCCCACCCTGCTGCCACCGCTGAGACGCGTGCATCTCTGCTCCTCAACTTGGCCGGTCCCGACGCCCTGGAACGGTCCGAGTCGTTTGTGTATGCTGCTGGTGAGAGTGCCCTCGATCCGGTATGTCTCATTGCTAAGTTCACTGCCCTGTGTGATGTTCCCACCAACTCTATTTTGGAGCGTTTCAAAATGTTTGGCCGTCGGCAGAGCGCTGACGAGTCCGTCACTAACTACATCGCCGCGTTGAGGCACCTGGCTCGGCGCTGCCGCCTTGATGCCCTGACCCCCGAGCAGCTGACTCGTGATATCCTTGTATACGGCCTCCGCGATACCAAACTGAGAGCAGAACTTCTCAGAATGCCCGAACTTTCTCTGGATGCGGCTCTACACGCTGCACTCATGGCTGAAGCTGTCGCCTCTACCCTGCCACCCGAGGACACTCATGTCGACTTAGCCTCTGCCACCGGCCGCCCAAGAAACGTTGCCCCGCGGCGACAACAGGGTCCACCCCCACCCAGGTCAGGAGTCGCCCGCCGCTGCCCCAACTGCAACTTTGCTACCCATCAATTCAACGTGTGCCCTGCCCTGGGGAAGACCTGCAATTTCTGCAGAAAGCTAAATCATTTTTCTGCAGCCTGCCGAGCCCGCGGGAATCAAGCCCCCCCTTTTCGGAGAGTGCCGGTCAACCTTGCTCAGGCTGATAGTACTGTCTCAGAGCACCTGCCTGATGATCTCACCCTTTCTGATATCAGTTCCTCCGAAGGGGAGGCCAGCGTGTTTTCGCTTCTAGACTCTCATGCTTTGGTTGTTAACCCTTCTGTCCGTGTGACCGTTAATGGTACGACCTTCTCAGCTAAGTTGGACACAGGCGCTTTTGGAAATGTTATGTCAACAAGCCTGTTTCGCAAGATAAGGTCTGGTGAGAAAGTGTCTCCTGCTCACTCCCGCCTGCATGCATATGGGGGAGCTGTACTCGTTCCTGTGGGAAAGACAACTTTGCACTGCAAGGTCCTGGAGGCCTCTCGGCCCCTCACTTTCTACCTGCTAGATTCCGACAACGTGACCCTACTCGGCGCCCGAGCATGCCAGGACCTCGGTTTGGTCTCCTTTCATCACGACATCCATCAGGTACAGACCCTCATGGACCCCCTGCGTGAATACCCTGATCGCTTCGATGACAGGCTGGGCAAGCTGCCCAGCTGCTACAAGATTGCTGTCGACTCCAGCATAGAGCCTGTGGTCCGCCCGCCACACCGCGTCTCCTTCGCCATGAAGGACAAGGTGAAGTCTGCGTTACTGAACATGGTCTCCAAGGGCATCCTGAAAGAGGTGAGCGAGCCCACCCGGTGGGTCTCCACCATGGTGGTGGCGGCGAAGAAGGACAAATCTGAGATTCGCATCTGTATTAACCCTAAGGACCTGAACCTGGCCATCAAGCGCCCGCACTACCCGATGCGCACAGTAGAGGACGTCGCTGCACAGGTTGGCCCGGCCACTGTCTTTTCGGTCCTCGATGCCAAAAGCTCTTTCTGGCAGATACCGTTAGATGAACGTTCTTCCTACCTGACGACCTTCAGCACACCGTTCGGAAGATTTCGATTTCTGCGCATGCCATTCGGCATCAACTCTGCCAGTGAGGTGTTCCAGCGGACCATGGAGCAGCTGTTCGCCGGTCTGCCGTGTGCTATCATAGTTGACGACATCCTGGTCTATGGCAAGGACGTGGCTGAACACGACCTGAACCTCCGTAAAGTCCTAGATCGGGCCCGGGACATTAATCTGAAACTTAACCCAAAGAAATGTCGATTCCGCGTTAAAGAAGTCACTTACGTGGGCCACGTCTTTACCGCCTCGGGGCTGAAGCCCGACCCGGAGAAAACTGCTGCCGTCTCTGGAATGTCCCCTCCTACCGATGTGCCCGCTCTGCAGCGTTTCCTGGGCATGGTGAACTACCTGGGGAAGTTTATCCCCGACCTCAGCGAACTGAGTGCGCCCCTGAGGGAGCTCATCAAAAAGGACACTGCCTGGGCTTGGTTCCCGCAACACCAACGCGCCTTTGACGTCCTGAAGTCCCGACTGGTCAGTACCCCCACACTCAAGTTTTTTGACCTACAGCACCCCATTGTTCTCACCTGTGACGCTTCCAAGTTTGGCCTCGGCGCCGCTTGCATGCAGCTCCACGACGGTCAGCAGCTGCCCGTTTCCTATGCGTCCCGCACCATGACCCCTGCCGAGCAGCGCTACGCTCAAATTGAAAAAGAACTCCTTGCTGTGGTGTTTGCTTGCTCGAGGTTCAAGGACTACATTCTGGGCAATACCTTCACGATTGAAACGGATCACCAGCCGCTAGTGACCATTCTTAACAAGCCGATCCACGCTGCTTCCTCCAGGTTGCAGCGTATGATGTTGCAGCTGCAACGGTTTACTTTTACCATCGTTTACCGAAAAGGCAAAGACATGTTCGTTGCCGACACACTGTCCCGCGCCCCTCTGCCTTCCTCTGCCCGCCACCCCTACGAGTCGTCGGACCTAATGGTGCTTAATGTCAACTTTGTGCCTTCCAAGCAGATGCAGTCCCTCGTCTCCCACACTGCCAAGGATCCTACCCTGCAGCTACTGTCCGACATCATTATCCAGGGTTGGCCTGAACGCCGCTCCTCCTTGCCGGCCAGTGTAGTCCCATACTTCCTGGTCCGCGATGAGCTCGTCCTGCACGACGGCGTGGTGGTTAAGGGGCACAAGGTCGTAGTGCCCGAGTCACTGAGGGTTGCCTATTTTCAGTCTGCCCACAACGGTCATCCTGGGGCCGAGGCCACTCTGTCCAGCGCCCAGGGCCAGTTCTACTGGCCCAGCATGGCCAACGACATCCGGGAGTGGGTCTCTGCTTGCCCTTCTTGCAACAGCCTGGCCCCACATCAACAACGTCAGCCGCTGCTGCAACAACCTGCCCCTGATCTCCCCTGGACGGCGGTCGCTACTGACATTTTCGAGTGGCGTGGGAAACACTTCCTGGTCCTCGTCGACTCCTATTCCAACTGGTTTGAGGTCGACCAACTCCACTCCCTCTCCTCCTCGGCTGTCATCGGGAGGCTGCGTCGCCACTTTGCCACGTTTGGCTCCCCTGCTCGCCTCCAATCCGACAACGGCAGCCAGTTCACCAGTGCCGAGTTCCAGCGTTTCGCTTCTCAGTGGAACTTTAAACATTTTACCAGCAGCCCTGAGTACCCGCAAAGCAACGGCCTGGCGGAGCGTGCAGTCCGCAGTGCTAAGGGTTTGCTGGAGCACTGTCGGCTGTCCAAGTCGGACTTCCACCTGGCCCTACTTAATCTCCGCAACATCTCCCGCGACCCTGCCCTGGGTTCGCCGGCACAACGACTGCTGTCTCGCAGAACTCGCCCCCCCCTCCCTGTTGCCCAGCAATCCCTTGTTCCCTCTGTTCTCCCCCCTGCTACTGTCCAGGAGCGTATCACCACCAAGCATGACTCGCAGAAGCGCTCCCACGACCAGTCCTGCCGCCCCCTGCCGCCCCTGTTTCCCGGCCAGATCGTCCGGATGCAGACTGCCTCGGGCCACTACAAGCTCGCCACGGTGGTCGGTGATGCCGGCTCACCGCGGTCTTACTTGGTGGACCACGACGGGGTCATCTACTGCCGTTCCCGCCAGCATCTGCTGCTCGTTAACGAGCCCCGACCTCCGCCTGCTGCCCCCTTCTCCCCTCCCTTGTCTGTTTCCGCTCCTGCCGTTCCGCAGGTGCCCAGATCCCTCCCTTCGCCGTTGATTAAGCCCCCGTCTCCGCCTCCCAGCCCTCGTTCTCCCTCTACCCCGCCGGCGGGTGGGTCTTCTCCTGCCTCTTCTCCCCCTGTATCCCCGGTTCGCTCGCCTGCCCCGGCCCCGGCTGCTCTTGTTCCTGCAGGGGGAGGAGGTGGCGAGCTTCGCACCCGGTCAGGCAGGCAGGTCAAGCCGCCTGTTCGCTACGGGGATTTTGTTTAGCTCTGTAATCATTGTATGCCTGCTTGTAGCGCATGAGACGTGGTCGCCCTGTCACTGTTATATTGCTTTGTTCCAAGAGGAAGGATGTAGATAGCTAGTGCATGTGCCTTTAACATAGTGACCTCACCACCCTTAACCACTCCCCTTATTAGGTGTATAATTGCATGTTCCCTCCCTGGGGTCTCTCTCTCTAGCTCCAGTGACAGACCACGTACAGCTAGTATAGCAATTATGTGAACAGTTAATAAAAGCTACAGTTAAGACAATGTGTTGTTGAGACTTCTTTACATATACTCTCTAGAATTTAGGAGATTGAGAGGGGATCTTATAGAAACTTACAAAATTCTTAAGGGGTTGGACAGGCTAGGTGCAGGAAGATTGCTCCCAATGTTGGGGAAGTCCAGGACAAGGGGTCACAGCTTAAGGATAAGGGGGAAATCCTTTAAAACCGAGATGAGAAGAACCTTTTTCACACAGAGAGTGGTGAATCTCTGGAACTCTCTGCCACAGAGAGTAGTCGAGGCCAGTTCATTGGCTATATTTAAGAGGGAGTTAGATGTGGCCCTTGTGGGTAAGGGGATCAGAGGGTATGGCGAGAAGGCAGGTACGGGATACTGAGTTGGATGATCAGCCATGATCATATTGAAACGTGGTGCAAGCTCGAAGGGCCGAATGGCCTACTCCTGCACCTAATTTCTATGTTTCTATGTTTCTATAAAGAAAAGCTCAGAGGTGCCAGAAGAGCCCCACGTCCCTATGTCCCCGATATGGGGGGAGTCCAGAACCAGGGGTCACAGTTTAAGAATAAGACCCGCTGAGTCACTCCACCCATTTATCTTGGTCTATTAACAGATTCAGATCTACCTTAGATCTCCTCTTGTAAGTCTGCGTGGCGCTCTCCTTTTTCACCGGCATTCTCGAAACTCCTTGCTTGGGTTATTGATCCACACCGTGAAGGTTAGAGTTTCGACCTCTAGTAGCTGCCGGCTGTTTCAATGCCTGGCAGAATGGGTTTGGTGCACCCACTTCAAGTTGACAGATGAAATGGAGCCCGTCTCTCATGGTTACGGATGCAGTTCACTGTGAGGTCACCGGCCAGGCACATTATGAGGTCACCTCTGATTATGATGGTTTACAAACTTGTGATCTTTCGAATGGAAGGCAGGCCCAGAAGGGAATAAACCATTTCACCATATGACCACAGGTCACAGTGGTTATAACCAACTGGACTCAATAGTTAAATACAAGGAATTGAGTTTATTACGTCTACAGAGAAAAGCTTTTTGTCGCATGTTAAATACAGTCAGCAGAAAGACAAGACATGACTACAATCATAGAAACATAGAAAATAAGTGCAGGAGTAGGCCATTCGGCCCTTCGAGCCTGCACCCCCATTCAATACGATCATGGCTGATCATCCAACTCAGTATCCTGTACCTGCCTTCTCTCCATACCCCCTGATCCCTTTAGCCACAAGGGCCACATCTAACTCCCTCTTAAATATATCCAATGGACTGGCCTCAACTACCTTCTGTGGCAGAGAATTCCAGAGATTCACCACTCTCTGTGTGACATTTTTTCTTCTCATCTTGGTCCTAAAAAACTTGCCCCTTATCGTTAAACTGTGACCTCTTGTTCTGGACTTCCCCAACATCGGGAACAATCTTCCTGCATCTAGTCTGTCCAACCGCTTAAGAATTTTGTAAGTTTCTATAAGATCCCCCCTCAATCTTCTAAATTCTAGCCGAGTCTATCCAGTCTTTCTTCATATGAAAGTCCCGCCATCCCAGGAATCATTCTGGTGAACCTTCTCTGTACTCCCTCGAGCCATTTACAGTGTATACTTACATGGTAACTTCTGGAATTTAAAGTAATCCTCTGGAATTTTTTGAGGATGTGACAAGTAAAATGGATGAAGGGGTGCCAGTGGATGTAGTGTATCTAGACTTTCAGAAAGCCTTTGATAAGGTCCCGCACGGGAGACTAGTGACTAACATTAGAGCACATGGTATTGGGGGTAGGGTGTTGATATGGATAGAAAATTGGTTGGCAGACAGGAAGCAAAGAGTAGGAGTGAACGGGTCCATTTCAGAATGGCAGGCAGTGGCGAGTGGAGTGCCGCAAGGCTCGGTGTTGAGGCCGTAACTGTTTACCATATATATTAATGATTTGGAAGAGAGAATTAGGGGCAACACTAGCAAGTTTGCGGATGACACAAAGCTGGGTGCCAGAGTGAGCTGTGAAGAGGATGTTAGGAGGTTGCAGGGTGACCTGGACAGGTTGAGTGAGTGGGCAGATGCGTGGCAGATGCAGTATAATATAGATAAATGTGAGGTTATCCACTTTGGTGGCAAACACAAGGGGGCAGATTATTATCTCAATGGGGTTAGGTTAGGTAAGAGGGAGGTGCAGCGAGACCTGGGCGTCCTTGTACACCGGTCACTGAAAGTTGGCTTACAGGTAGAGCAGGCAGTGAAGAAAGCTAATGGAATATTGGCCTTCATAACAAGAGGATTTCAGCAATGGAGTAAAGAGGTTCTTCTGCAGTTGTATAGGGGTCTGATGAGACAACATCTGGAGTATTGTATACAGTTTTGGTCTCCTAATTTGAGGAAGGACATCATTGTGATTGAGGCAGTGCAGCGTAGTTTCACGAGATTGATCCCTGGGATAGCGGGACTGTCATACGAGGAAAGTTTGAAAAGACTGGGATTGTTTTCACTAGAGTTTAGAAGGATGAGGGGATCTTATAGAAATATATAAATTATGAAAGGACTGGACAGGCTAGAAGCAGGAAAAATGTTACCAAATATGGGCGAGTTCAGAACCAAGGGCCACAGTCTTAGAATAAAGGGGAAGTCATTTAAGACTGAGGTGAGAAAAAACTTTTTCACCCAGAGAGTCGTGAATTTATGGAATTCCTGCCACAGAGGGCAGTGGAGGCCAAGTACTGGATGGATTTAAGAGAGTGTTCGATAAAGCTCAAGGGGCTAGTGGAGTCCAGGGATATGGGGAGAAGACAGGCACGGGTTATTGATTGGGGACGATCAGCATGATCACAATGAATGGCGGTGCTTGCTCGAATGGCCGAATGGCCTCCTCCTGCACCTAGTTTCTATGTTTTTATGTTTCTATGTAAGGGAATAACGTTTAGTGCAAGATAAAGTCAGCAAAGTCTGATCAAGGATAGTCCGAGGGTCACCAATGAGGTAGATAGTAGTTCAGCACTGCTGGGGGAGTCCCGAAACAGGGGTCACAGTTTTAGAATAACGGGTTAGGCCATTTAGGCCTGAGATGAGGGATAACTTTTCACACGGAAAATCTGCCACAGAAGACAGTGGAGGCCAATTTACTGGATGTTATCAAGAGAGAGTTGGATGTGGCTCTTAGGGCTAACGGAATTAAGGGATTTGGGGAGATAGCAGGAATGGGGTATTGATTTTGGATAATTATATCGAAAGGCGGTGCTGGCTCGATGGGCTGAATGGCCTACTTCTGCACCTATTTTCTATGTTTCTACGTCATGGTGAGACCAGCACACGTTGATGTCTGGTCCTGAAGAAGATCCCGCTGAGTTACTCCAGCACTCTGTTCCTTCATGGTCTGGCTGGTGTCTTGCTTATATGAAAGTTACATTGCCAATGCACACAAGCTCCAAATTTGCTGTTAACATGAAACTGTTGACAGTTCAAGAAATGAAAAACGTTGATGAAACCCGAGTGATGGACAAGATAATGCTTCACAGGAGAAAATTAAATCTGCATTGAATTAAAACCCACTTGTAGAATCTAAACTAAAGGAAGATGTTTCCAAAAGTTACGAGCATGATTCTATTACTCAAGAAGTGAAGGGCAGGTGGGGAAGTTCTAATGCAATTTCATCAACACAGAGGACAAGGGGTCGGCTTAATCATACTTAGATCTGTCAAGAAATAAAAGGCAAACACTATTAAATCTCAAGTGTTTTTGTTTTGAGATACAGTGTGGCAACGGGCCCTTTGGCCCACCGTGTCAACGCCTACCAGCATTCACCTGTATACACGCACTATCCTACACACTGGGGACTTTTTACCAAAGCCAATTAACCTACAAACCTGCACGTCTTTGGAGTGTGGGAGGAAACCAGAGCACCCGGAGAAAACCCACGCGGGTCATGGGGAGAACGTACAAACTCTGTACAGACAGCACCCGGGTCTCCGGCGCTGTGAGGCAGCAACTCTACCGCTGCACCATCGTACCTTGTTTGGGAAAAATACTTAAAAAGCAGCAGAAAATTTTGACATTTACCAAATGAGAGTTGTCTATAGCCAAAGTGTGTGTAGTTTGTTCCTGGCACAAAAAATACTTCTGCTTTATCAGTTTCACACTTAACTCTATCAACCTAAAGACTCCACTGTTGGAATGCAATTCAATATTTGACAAATCTGAACACTGTAACAGACAGATATAAAACACACAGAGGGATTACTGGAGTGCATTTTCCCTTTGTTGTCCCTGAGAAATTAGTGGCAGTGGCAGAGGGTTGTTCTGATGTTCTAAGCCATGCCAATCCAGATATGATTGAATGACGGAGAGGACTTGATGTGCCAAATGGAGAAGGAACATCTCATTGGGTTTTAAAGTTTGCAGAGGGCTAACATACAACTTCCTTAGCATCAAGTGAATTGATCGGCGTGGTGGTGCAGCGATAGACTAAGAGTTGCTGCCTTACAGTGCCAGAGACCCGGGTTCGATCCTGACTACACGTGCTTGTTGTTTGTACATTCTCCCGGTGACCCGCGTGGGTTTCCTTCGGGTGCTCTGGTTTCCTCCCACATTCTAGAGATGTGCCGGTTTGTAGGTTAATTGACGTCTGTAAATTGCCCCTAGTGTGAAGGATATAGGACTAGTGTACTGGTGATCATTGGTTGGCGTGGACTCGGAGGGCAGAAGGGCCTGTTTACACGCCATCTCTCTAAAACAAACTATTGCCGTTACCTCGTTGGTCTCAGTTTAACATTGCTTGTGAAAGTCAGCAAAGTACAAGATTCTTTCTACAGCCCTCAGACCAGTGAGCCCATGTGTTTATATCTGAACCAGACAGTCAGAACCTTTTTTAGTTTAGAGATACAGCACAGAATCAGGCCCTTCAGCCCACCGAGTCCATGTCAACCAGCGATACCCGTGCATTAAACTACCCCACACACACTAGGGACAATTTACATTTATACCAAGCTAATAAACCCACAAACCTGCATGTCTTTGGATTGTGGGGGGAAACTGAAGATCTCGGGGGAAAAAACCCAAGCAGGTCAAGGGGAAAATGAACAAATCTGTACTGACAGCACCCGTAGTCAGGATTGAACCCGGGTCTCTGGCACTGCAAGCAGTGTAAGCCAGGAACTCTACCGCTGCTCCACCGTGCCCGCCCCTTTTTCCCAGGACAGAGATTGAATACTAGAGGGCACAGCTTTAACGAGAGTGGGGCAAAGTTTAAAGATGTGTGGAGCAAGTTATTAGAGGTTAGAGTGCACCTTGAGTGTGTTGTCAGTGGTTGTGGAGGCAGATACAACAGTGGCATTTAACAGGTTTTTGGATAGGCAGGGAACGGAGGGGTTATGATAATGTGCAGACAGATAAGAGTTGGCAGTGGTGTCATGTTTAGCACAGACATTGTGAGCCGAAGGGCCTGTTCCTGTGTTGTACTGTTCTATGTTCTATACCTCAGGTTATCAATCTTTAACTTTAACAAAGGGTTTGGTGGGGAAGGGAATGAGATGAGTTAAGACAAGCTGATTTGGACTTTCGAGATATAGCGTAGAAACAGGCCCTTCGGCCCACAGTGACCGCACCGACCCGCGATCACCCCGTACGCTAGCACCACCCTACGCACTAGGGACAAGTTACACATTTTCTGAAGCCAATTAACCTAGAAAACCTGTAGGTCTGTGGAGTGCGGGAGGAAACCGGAGCACCCGGACAAAACCCACACTGTCACAGGGAGAAGGTACAGGCAGCATCCCCGGTCAAGATTGACCCCGGTTCTCTGACGCTGTAAGGCAGCAACTCTACCGCTGTGCCACCGTTCTGCCCAAATTGTTGCACATCAGATTAGACACGTTAGGAAGAAGAACGTGTACAACATTGTAGATTCAATTGCGGAGTTCGATTACTTCAGGCATATATAAATGCTAGACGCAGCTGTTCTTGCAACAGATTGGTAAAAGGAACCCTAAGAAGGAAAACTAATCATTCACTCCTCCTGCCACCATTAACCATGGCAAGTAGGATAGGAGGCACAGGTCAGTGGGGCCGAATGGCCCGATTTGCACAAACTAAATGGAGCAGTCTACTGGGGTCACCAAACCCACAAAGTGTCTCGACCTGAAAACTCACTCATTCCTTCTCTCCAGAGATGTTGCCTGTCCCGCTGAGTTATTCCAGTACTTTGTGTCCATCTCTGGTGTAAACCAGCATCTGCAGTTCCTTCCTACACATTTTGAACGTGATTTGAATGTTTACCTCATGCATTCCAAAAGATTTGATGCCGACATTACTGCTTCAGTTTGAGCAGAGAGCTCAGTTTCTACTTGGCACTTGACCAAAAACCAGAAGGTATTTTACCTGTCTAAATGTCTCACCCAGCTAGATTTTTAAAATAAGCCTGCATTATTCAACGTGGTTTAAGTGGAAAACTACAATTCTGAACTAGGATTGATCCTGTATTATTCATTAATGGCTGCATGCTACACTTGGGAGTTTTGTCTTCTTAAAAACATCTGTCACTTACACAGATACTTGAGTGCAATGACTTGGTGATTTTCACTGAATCTTGGCTTACAGCACAAGACACTGCCTTGAGCATGACTCTTGGATTTAAGCACATACATTACAAAATTTCCCCTGCAACTACAGGAGATCGAACACCTGTCCCTACACAACAGACAATAGACAATAGACAATAAGTGCAGGAGCACCCCATTCCTGCCTTCTTCCTGTATCCCCTGACTCCGCTTTCTTTAAGCGCCCTATCCAGCTCTCTCTTGAAAGTATCCAGAGAACCGGCCTCCACCGCACGCTGAGGCAGAAAATTCCACAGTCACAACTCTCTGTGAGAAAAATTGTTTCCTCGTCTCCGTTGTAAATGGCTTACCTCTAATTCTTAAACTGTGGCCACCGGAACTGGACTCCTCCAACATTGGTAACATGTTTCCTGCCTCCAGCGTGTCCAAACCCTTAAAAATCTTATATGTTTCAATAATATCCCCTCTCATCCTTCTAAACTCCAGAGTGTACAAGCCCAGTCGCTCCATTCTCTCAGCATATGACAGTCCCGCCATCCCGGGAATTAACCTTGTAAACCTACGCTGCACTCCCTCAATAGCAAGAATGTCCTTCCTCAAATTACGGGATCAAAATGCACACAATACTCCATGTGTGGTCTCACTAGGCCCCTATACAACTGCAGAAGGGCCTCTTTGCTCCTATACCCAACTCCTCTTGTTATGAAGGCCAACGTGCCATTTGCTTTCTTCACTGTCTGCTGTACCTGCATGCTTACTTTCATAGACTGATGAACAAGGACCCCCAGATCCCTTTGTACTTCCCCTTTTCCCAACTTGACGCCATTTGGATAGTAATCTGCTTTTCTTTATTTATACCAAAGTGGATAACCTCACATTTATCCACATTAAACGTCATCTGCCATGCATCTGCCCACTCCCCCAACCTGTCCAAGTCACCCTGCATTCTCATAGCTTCATCCTCACAGTTCACACTGCCACCCAGCTTTGTGTCATCTGCACATTTGCTAATGTTATGCCCCTGTTCCACTTAGAAAACCTGAACGGAAACCTCTGGAGACTTTGTGCCCCACCCAAGGTTTCCGTGCGGTTACCGGAGCTTTTTGTCAGTCTCCCTACCTGCTTCCACTATCTGCAACCTCCGGCAACCACCTACAAACCTCCAGGAACCCTTGTACCTTTTCCTATTTACATCTTCAAAAAATTCCAGAAGATGTCAAGCATGATTTCCCCTTCGTAAATCCATGCTGACTTGGACCGATCCTGTGTTGGCAAATGTGCCGCTATTTCATCTTTCATAATTGACTCCGGCATCTTTCCCACCACCGATGTCAGGCTAACTGGTCTATAGAAACATAGAAAATAGGTGCAGGAGTAGGCCATTCGGCCCTTCGAGCCTGCACCACCATTCAATATGATCATGGCTGATCATCCAAGGCAGTATCCTGTACCTGCCTTCTCTCCATACCCCCTGACCCCTTTAGCCACAAGGGCCACATCTAACTGCCTCTTAAATATAGCTAATGAACTGGCCTCAACTACCTTCTGTGGCAGAGAATTCCAGAGATTCACCACTCTCTGTGTGAAAAATGTTTTTCTCCTCTTGGTCCTAAAAGATTTCCCCCTTATCCTTAAACTGTGACCCCTTGTTCTGGACTTCCCCAACATCGGGAACAATCTTCCTACATCTAGCCTGTCCAACCCTTTAAGAATTTTGAATGTTTCTATAAGATTCCCCTTAATCTTCTAAATTCTAGCGAGTACAAGCCGAGTCTATCCAATCTTTCTTCATATGAAAGCCCTGACATCCCAGGAATTAGTCTGGTGAACCTTCTCTGTACTCCCTCTATGGCAAGAATGTCTTTCCTCAGATTAGTAGACATAAACTGTACACAAAACTCCAGGTGTGGTCTCACCAAGACCTTGTACAACTGCAGTAGAACCTCCCTGCTCCTATACTCAAATCCTTTTGCTATGAATGCCAACATACCATTCACTTTCTTCACTGCCTGCTGCACCTGCATGCCTACTTTCAATGACTGGTGTACCATGACACCCAGGTCTTGTTGCATCTCCCCTTTTCCTAATCGGCTACCATTCAGATAATAGTCTACTTTCATGTTTTTGCCACTCACATTTATCCACATTATAGTACATTTGCCGTGCATTTGCCCACTCACCCAACCTATCCAAGTCACCTTGCAGCCTCCTAGCATCCTCCTCACAACTAACACTGCCCCCCAGCTTCATGTCATCCGCAAACTTGGAGATGTTGCATTCAATTCCCCTGTCAAAATCATTAATATACAGTATATTGTGAATAGCTGGGGTCCCAGCCTTGTGGTACCCCACTAGTCACTGCCTGCCTTTCTGAAAAGAACCCGTTTACTCCTATTCTTTGCTTCCTGTCTGCCAGCCAGTTCTCTATCCACATCAATACTGAACCCCCAATACCGTGTGCCTTAAGTTTGTATTCTAATCTCTTATGTGGAACCTTGTCGAAAGCCTTGTCGAAAGCCTTCTGAAAGTCCCGATATAACACATCCACTGGTTCTCCCTTATCCACTTTACTAATTACATTCTCGAAAAATTCTATAAGATTCGTCAGACATGATTTACCTTTCATAAATCCATGCTGACTTTGTCCAATGATTTCACCACTTTCCAAATGTGCTGCTATCCCATCTTTAATAACTGACTCTAGCAGTTTCCCCACTACCGATGTTAGACTAACTGGTCTGTAATTCCCCGTTTTCTCCCTCCCTCCCTTCTTAAAAATTATTTTATAATTCTTTATAATTCACTGTTTTCTCTCCCGCATTTCTTAAAAAGTGGGATAACATTAGCTACCCTCCAACCCACAGGAACTGATCCTGAATCTACTGAACATTGGAAAATGATCACCAATGCATCCACTATTTCTAGCGTCACATGCTTAAGTACCCTGGGATGCAGACCACCTGGCCCTGGGGATTTATCAACCTTCAGTCCCATCAGTCGACCCAACACCATTTCCTGCCTAATGTGGATTGCCTTCATTTCCTCCGTCACCCCAAATCCTCTGGCCACTAGTACATCACAAAGATTTTTGTGTCCTACTTCGTGAAGACAGATCCGAAGTACCTGTTCAACTCATCTTCCATTTCCTTGTTCCCCATCATAAATTCACCTTTTTCAGTCTTCAAGAGTCCAACTTTGGTCTTAACTAATTTATTTCTCTTCACATACCTAAAGAAGCTTTTACTATTCTCCTTTATATTTTTGGCTAGCTTACCTTCGTACCTCATCTTTGTCCCTGTATTGTCTTTTTAGTTATCTTCTGTTGCTCCCTAAACATTACCCAATCCTCTGGCTTCCCGCTCACCTTTGCTAAATTGTACCTCTTCTCTTTTATGTTTAAACTGTCCCTGAGACCCTTGTCAGCCAAGGTCACCCCTTGGAATCTTTCTTCCTCCTAGGAATGAACCTTCTGGATTATTCCTAGAAATACCTGCCATTGGTGTTCCACTGTCATCACTGCTAGGGTATCTTTCCAGTCAACTTTGGCCAACTCCTCCCTCATGGCTCCATAGTCCCCTTTGTTCAACTGTAACAGTGACACCACCAAGTTACCCTTCTCCCTCTGCAATTGTAGATTAAACTTATAACCATATAACAATTAAAGCACGGAAACAGGCCATCTCGGCTCTACAAGTCCGTGCCAATCAATTATTTTCCCCTAGTCCCATCTACCTGCACTCAGACCATAACCCTCCATTCCTTTCCTATCCATATACCTATCCAATTTATTTTTAAATGATAAAATCGATCCTGCCTCCACCACTTCCACTGGAAGCTTATTCCACACAGCTACCACTCTCTGAGTAAAGAAATTCCCCCTCATGTTACCCCTAAACTTCTGTCCCTTAATTCTGAAGTCATGTCCTCTTGTTTGAATCTTTCCTACTCTCAATGGGAAAAGCTTGTCCACGTCAACTCTGTCTATCCCTCCCATCATTTTAAAGACCTCTATCAAGTCCCCCCTTAACCTTCTGCGCTCCAGAGAATAAGGAACTAACTTATTCAACCTTTCTCTGTAACTTAGTTGTTGTAACCCAGGCAACATTCTAGTAAATCTCCTCTGTACTCTCTCTATTTTGTTGACATCCTTCCTATAATTAGGCGACCAAAATCGTACACCATACTCCAGAATTGGTCTCACCAATGTCTTGTACAATTTTAACATTACATCCCAACTTCTATACTCAATGCTCTGATTTATAAAGGCTAGCATACCAATAGCTTTCTTTACCACCCTATCTACACGAGATTCCACCTTCAGGGAACTGTGCACAGTTATTCCTAGATCCCTCTGTTCAACTGCATTCCTCAATTCACCACCATTTAGCATGTACGTCCTATTTTGATTTGTCCTGCCAAAGTACCTCACACTTATCAGCATTAAACTCCATCTGCCATCTTTCAGCCCATTCTTCAAAATGGCCTAAATCTCTCTGTAGACTTTGGAAATCTACTTCATTATCCACAACACCCCCTATCTTGATATCATCTGCATACTTACTAATCCAATTTACTACACCTTCATCCAGATCATTGATGTACATGACAAACAACAGTGGACCCAACGCAGATCCCTGAGGCACCCCACAAGTCACCGGCCTCCAACCTGACAAACAACCATCCACCATTACCCTCTGGCGTCTCCCATTCAGCCACTGTTGAATCCATCTTGCTACTCCTGCATTTATACCCAACAATTGAAACTTCTTAACCAACCTTCCATGAGGAACCTTGTCAAGGGCCTTACCAAAGACCATATAGACAACATCCACTGTTTTACCCTCATCAATTTCCCTAGTAACCTCTTCAAAAAATTCAAGAAGATTAGTCAAACACTACCTTCCAGGCACAAAACCATGTTGACTGTTCCTAATCAGACCCTGTTTATCCAGATGCTTATATATATTACCCCTAAGTATCTTTTCCATTAATTTTCCCACCACTGAAGTCAAACTAACAGGTCTATAATTGCTAGGTTTACTCTTAGAACCCTTTTTAAACAATGGACCAACATGCGCAGTACGCCAATCGTCGGGCACTATTCCCATTTCTAATGACATTTGAAATATTTCTGTCATAGTCCCTCCTATTTCTACACTAACTTCCTCAATGTCCTAGGGAATATCCTCTCAGAACCTGGAGACTTATCCACTTTTATATTTTTCAAAAGTGTCAGTACTTATTTTTCTTTGAATCTCATAGTTTCTATAGCTACTCTACTTGTTTCCCTTACCTCACATAATTCAATATCCTTCTCCTTGGTGAATACCGAAGAAAATAAATTGTTCAATATCTCCCCCATCTCTTTTGACTCTGCAGATTGCTGTCCAATCTGTCTCTCTAATGGACCAATTTTATCCCTCGTTATCCTTTTGCGATTAATATAGCTGTAGAAACATTTTGGATTTACTTTCACCTTACCCAAGCTACCTCATATTACTTGACCATATTATGGTCACTACCTCCTTAACCTCAAGTTCCTTTATCAAATCTGGCTCATCACATGACACTAAATCCAGAATTGCCTGCTCCCTGGTAGGCTCCAATACAAGCTGCTCTAAGAATCCATCACAGAGGCACTCCACAAACTCCCTTCCTTGGTGTCCAGTATCAATCTGATTTTCCCAGTCTACCTGCATGTTCAAATCTCCCATAACAACTGTAGCATTACCTTTACTACATGCCAATTTTAACTCCTGAATCAACTTGCACCCTCTTTTCAGGCCACTGTTTGGGAGCCTGTCTATTGGTCCCATTAGGGTATTTTTACCCTTATAATTCCTTAGTTCTATCCATACTGACTCCACATCTCCTGTTTCAATGTCACCCCTTTCAAGGGACTGAATTTCATTCTTCACCAACAGAGCTACCTCACCCCCCCCCGCCCACCTGTCTGTCTATTGAACTGAATACCCTTCAATATTCAGTTCCCATCCCTGGCCCTCTTGCAGCCATGTCTATGTAATTCCCACAACAAGCCGTGCGTGTGAGTTTAGTTTTAGTTTTAGTTATGCAGAGTGGAAACAGGCCCTTCAGCCCATCGAGTCTGCAAAGGATATTTAAAATAAAAAGGCTGTTTAAAGTTCACAAGCTGAACCTTTTTAAAAAAAAGTAGAATTTGAAGGACAAGTGAAGAATTATAATGAAAATGTTCCCAAGAGCTGGCGACATTCCGGGGAGCACTCGGTAATTTTGATAACCAATTCGACAGAGATTTTTGGGTCTTAAATACGTGGTTCAAAGAAAACAGTTGAAAAGTGAAGAATTTGGTTTGTAAATAGGTAAATCAGGCAAATTATCAGTCAATTTAAGCAAGACGGCTCTTAGCGAGCGGCAGTGAGTGAGCGGACTTGTGAGGGAAGTGCCCTGTGAGAAAAGTGTCACTCTTTGGCTCGAGAGTCTTTGGCGAGGAGGCTGAGGAGAGGAGACCACGCAATACGCTTGAGAGGTAGAGACGAAAGAAGGAGATGTCAGGCAAGCTGATTCAGTGCGATACGTGTAGTATGTGGGAGGTTAAGGACACCGCTGGTGCCTCTGGCTGCTACAAATGCGAGAAGTGCATCCAGGTAGAGCTCCTGAAGGGCCGTGTTGGGGAACTGGAGAAGCAAGTGGATGACCTCCGGTTCGTCTGAGAAACGGAGTCGTTCCTCGACAAGTCCTACAGTACGATTGTTACACCTATGGTACTGGAAGAGAGAAGGTGGGAGACAGTGAGAAAGGGAGGGAAGCATGAAATGCCAACGTCCCCGGGTGGTGTACCTCTTGTGAACAGGTTCACCCGCTTAGAAGCTGTTGGGACAGAAGACGTGTTTACACTGAGCGGCGGACTGGCTAGCGATGCGAATAGGGCTGTTGAGCCAAAACCAAAAAGGCCTAAGGCAGGCAATGCCATTATAGTGGGAGACTCCATTGTGAGAGGTATGAACAGGGGTTTCCGCGGCAACAGACGGGATGCGAGGATGGTGTGCTGCCTTCCTGGTGCCAGGATCCAGGATGTCATGGACAGAGTGCAGAAAATCCTCAAGGGCGAAGGTGAACAGTCGGAAGTGGTTGTGCATGTCGGCACAAACGATGTCGGAAAGAAGGGGATGAATATTCTGCAGCGTGACTTTAGAGAGCTCGGAAAAATGCTGAAAAGCAGGACCTCCAGGGTTGTTATCTCCGGTTTGCTTCCAGTTCCTCGTGCTGGCGAGAGCAGGAACAGGGAGATACGGGACCTGAACGTGTGGCTGAGGAACTGGTGCACGGGGCAGAGATTTAGATTCTTAGATCCCTGGGATCTGTTTTGGGGTAAGGGGGAACTGTACAAAAGGGATGGATTGCATCTTAACAGGTGTGGGACCAGCATTCTGGCAGGCAGGTTTGCCACTGCTACACGGGTGGCTTTAAACTGAATGAGGGGTTGGGGTGTTGAATGGGATAGTGGAGGATGGAGTTAAAGGGAAAGGGTTTCTTAAATGTGTGAGCTTAGAGACAGAGGGGTGTAAAATGAGGGTAGAAGCAATAGGTAGCAAGGTGAAAAGTAAAAGTGGCAGGCAGACAAAACCCGGGCAAAAATCAAAAAGGGCCACTTTTCAACATAATTGTATAAGGGGTAAGAGTGTTGTAAAAACAAGCCTGAAGGCTTTGTGTCTCAATGCAAGGAGCATTCGTAATAAGGTGGATGAGTTGAATGTGCAGATAGCTATTAATGACTATGATATAGTTGAGATCACGGAGACGTGGCTCCAGGGTGACCAAGGCTGGGAGCTGAACATCCAGGGATATTCAATATTCAGGAGATATAGAGAGAAAGGAAAAGGAGGTGGGGTAGCGTTACTGATTAGAGAGGAGATTAACACAATGGAAACGAAGGACATTAGTTTGGAGGATGTGGAATCAGTATGGGTAGAGCTGCGAAACACTAAGGGGCAGAAAACGCGGGTGGGTGTTGTGTACAGACCACCTAACAGTAGTAGTGAAGTTGGAGATGGTATCAAACAGGAAATTAGAAATGCGTGCGACAAAGGCAAAACAGTTATAATGGGTGACTTCAATCTACATATAGATTGGGTGAATCAAATTGGCAGGGGTGCTGAGGAAGAGGATTTCTTGGAATGTATGCGGGATAGTTATCTAAATCAACATGTAGAGGAACCAACGAGAGAGCAAGCTATTTTACACTGGGTATTGAGTAACGAGGAAGGGTTAGTTAGCAGTCTTGTTAAACGTGCCCCCTTGGGCAAGAGTGACCATAATATGGTTGAGTTCTTCATTAGGATGGAGAGTGACATTGTTAATTCAGAAACAATGGTTCTGAACTTAAAGAAAGGTAACTTTGAGGGTATGAGACGTGAATTGGCCAAGATTGACTGGCAATTAATTCTAAAAGATATATGCAATGGAAGACATTTAAAGACTGCATGGATGAACTACAAAAATTGTTCATCCCAGTTTGGCAAAATAATAAATCAGGGAAGGTAGTACATCCGTGGATAACAAGAGAAATCAAGAGTAGTATCTATCAAAGCGAAGGATAACGCGTACAAATTAGCCAGAAAAAGCAGCATACCGGAGGACTGGGAGAAATGCAGAGATCAGCAGAGGAGGACAAAGGGATTAATTATGAAAGGAAAAATAGATTATGAAAGAAAACTGGCAGGGAACATAAAAACTGACTGCAAAAGTTTTTATAGATATGTGAAAAGAAAGAGATTAGTTATAACAAATGTAGGTCCATTGCAGTCAGAAACAGGTGAGTTGATCATGGGGAACAAGGATATGGCGGACCAATTGAATAACTACTTTGGTTCCATCTTCACTAAGGAAGACATAAATAATCTGCCGGAAATAGCAGGGGACCGCGGGTCAAAGGAGTTGGAGGAATTGAGTGAAATCCACGTTAGCCGGGAAGTGGTGTTGGGTAAATTGAATGGATTAAAGGCTGATAAATCCCCAGGGCCAGATAGGCTGCATCCCAGAGTACTTAAGGAAGTAGCTCCAGAAATAGTGGATGCATTAGTAATAATCTTTCAAAACTCTTTAGATTCTGGAGTAGTTCCTGAGGATTGGCGGGTAGCAAACGTAACCCCACTTTTTAAGAAGGGAGGGAGAGAGAAAACGGGGAATCACAGACCAGTTAGTCTAACATCGGTAGTGGGGAAACTGCTAGAGTCAGTTATTAAAGATGGGATAGCAGCACATTTGGAAAGTGGTGAAATCATTGGACAAAGTCAGCATGGATTTACAAAAGGTAAATCATGTCTGACAAATCTTATAGAATTTTTCGAGGATGTAACTACAGGTGCACAACCTTTTATCCGAAAGCCTTGGGACCAGACACTTGTCGGATTTCGGACATTTTCGGATTTCCGAATGGAAGATTTTTAGCGTAGATTAGGTAGGTAGCGCGGGCGGCTTGAAAAGTCTGGAGCAGCTGCCTCCTCCCCGGAGAATCATTGCATAAATGTTAGTCAGTTAGTTTGGAGGGATTTTATGTGGTGGTGGTGCAGTAGGGGTGAAGGGGGAAACTTTAATTCTTAGTCCCCTACCTGGTCGGCGACTCCCAACCTCGCGGAGCTGGGGGCACCGTACGGCCGCGGGCGGCGCCGGTTGTAGCTCCGACCCCGGCAACTCTACCCCTGGCTGCGCGGCTCCAAATCCAGCGACGCTCCGCGAATGTTGGGAGTCGGCGGCCACAGCGCTCCGGAGCTTGCTGCACGGCGACCCGGTAAGGCATTGCCCGCTCCCCGCTGGTATCCCAGCGCTGCGACGCCGCCGACTCCCGACATTCGCGGAGCTGGGGCGTCCGGCCGCGGGCCGCGCTGGATTTGGAGCGCCTCGCAGCCAGGGGTAGAGTTGGCGGGGTCGGAGCTACAACCGGCGACGCCCGCAGCCCCACCGGCCACAGCGCTGCGGAGCTTACTGCACAGCGACCTGGTAAGGCATTGACCGCTCCCCGCCTCTCCGACCAGGTAGGGGACTAAGAATTAAAGTTTACCCCTTCACCCCCCCTTCACATAAAAGCCCTCCAAACTAACTGACTAACATTTAAGCAATGATTTACAGATGTTTAAGCGTCTCCCGGTCTCCGGGGAGGAGGCAGCCGCTACAGTAGTACAGACCTGGGTTGACCGTGGGTCATTTCGGGTCAAGTTTGGCGCCAAATGCGAGCTTTGGTGTGCAGACGACATCTGGAAAAAATTGCCGGTTTTCGGAGTTTTTCGGTTTCCGGAACTCCGGATTAAAGGTTGTGCACCTGTAGTAGCGTGGATAGGGGAGAACCAGTGGATGTGGTGTATCTGGACTTCCAGAAGGCTTTCACCATGTCCCACATAAGAGATTAGTATACAAACTTATAGCACATGGCATTGGGGGTTCAGTATTGATGTGGATAGAGAACTGACTGGCAAACAGGAAGCAAAGAGTAGGAGTAAACGGGTCCTTTTCACAATGGCAGGCAGTGACTAGTGGGGTACCGCAAGGCTCAGTGCTGGGACCCCAGCTATTTACAATATATATTAATGATCTGGATGAGGGAATTGAAGGCAATATCTCCAAGTTTGCGGATGACACTAAGCTGGGGGGCAGTGTTAGCTGTGAGGAGGATGCTAGGAGACTGCAAGATGACTTGGATAGGCTGGGTGAGTGGGCAAATGTTTAACAGATGCAGGATAATGTGGATACATGTGAGGCTATCCATTTTGGTGGCAAAAACAGGAAAGCAGACTATTATCTAAATGGTGGCCGACTAGGAAAAGGGGAGATGCAGCGAGACCTGGGTGTCATGGTACACCAGTCATTGAAAGTAGGCATGCAGGTGCAGCAAGCAGTGAAGAAAGCGAATGGTATGTTAGCTTTCATAGCAAAAGGATTTGAGTATAGGAGCAGGGAGGTTCTACTGCAGTTGTACAGGGTCTTGGTGAGACCACACCTGGAGTATTGCGTACAGTTTTGGTCTCCAAATCTGAGGAAGGACATTATTGCCATAGAGGGAGTGCAGAGAAGGTTCACCAGACTGATTACTGGGATGTCAGGACTGTCTTATGAAGAAAGACTGGATAGACTTGGTTTATACTCTCTAGAATTTAGGAGATTGAGAGGGGATCTTATAGAAACTTACAAAATTCTTAAGGGGTTGGACAGGCTAGATGCAGGAAGATTGCTCCCAATGTTGGGGAAGTCCAGGACAAGGGGTCACAGCTTAAGGATAAGGGGGAAATCCTTTAAAACCGAGATGAGAAGAACTTTTTTCACACAGAGAGTGGTGAATCTCTGGAACTCTCTGCCACAGAGAGTAGTCGAGGCCAGTTCATTGGCTATATTTAAGAGGGAGTTAGATGTGGCCTTTGTGGGTAAGGGGATCAGAGGGTATGGCGAGAAGGCAGGCACGGGATACTGAGTTGGATGATCAGCCATGATCATATTGAAACGTGGTGCAAGCTCGAAGGGCCGAATGGCCTACTCCTGCACCTAATTTCTATGTTTCTATGTTTCTATAAAGAAAAGCTCAGAGGTGCCAGAAGAGCCCCACGTCCCTATGTCCCCGATATGGGGGGAGTCCAGAACCAGGGGTCACAGTTTAAGAATAAGATCCGCTGAGTCACTGCACATTTTATCTTGGTCTATTAACATATTCAGATCTACCTTAGATCTCCTCTTGTAAGTCTGCGTGGCGCTCTCCTTTTTCACCGGCATTCTCGAAACTCCTTGCTTGGGTTATTGATCCACACCGTGAAGGTTAGAGTTTCGACCTCTAGTAGCTACCGGCTGTTTCTATGCCTGGCAGAATGGGTTTGGTGCACCCACTTCAAGTTGACAGATGAAATGGAGCCCGTCTCTCATGGTTACGGATGCAGTTCACTGTGAGGTCACCGGCCAGGCACATTATGAGGTCACCTCTGATTATGATGGTTTACAAACTTGTGATCTTACGAATGGAAGGCAGGCCCAGAAGGGAATAAACCATTTCACCATATGACCACAGGTCACAGTGGTTATAACCAACTGGACTCAATAGTTAAATACAAGGAATTGAGTTTATTACGTCTACAGAGAAAAGCTTTTTGTCGCATGTTAAATACAGTCAGCAGAAAGACAAGACATGACTACAATCATAGAAACATAGAAAATAAGTGCAGGAGTAGGCCATTCGGCCCTTCGAGCCTGCACCCCCATTCAATATGATCATGGCTGATCATCCAACTCAGTATCCTGTACCTGCCTTCTCTCCATACCCCCTGATCCCTTTAGCCACAAGGGCCATATCTAACTCCCTCTTAAATATATCCAATGGACTGGCCTCAACTACCTTCTGTGGCAGAGAATTCCAGAGATTCACCACTGTGTGACATTTTTTCTTCTCATCTTGGTCCTAAAAACTTGCCCCTTATCGTTAAACTGTGACCTCTTGTTCTGGACTTCCCAACATCGGGAACAATCTTCCTGCATCTAGTCTGTCCAACCGCTTAAGAATTTTGTAAGTTTCAATAAGATCCCCCCTCAATCTTCTAAATTCTAGCCGAGTCTATCCAGTCTTTCTTCATATGAAAGTCCCGCCATCCCAGGAATCATTCGGTGAACCTTCTCTGTACACCCTCGAGCCATTTACAGTGTATACGTACATGGTATCTTCTGGAATTTAGACTAATCTTCTGGAATTTTTTGAGGATGTGACAAGTAAAATGAATGAAGGGGTGCCAGTGGATGTAGTGTATCTAGACTTTCAGAAAGCCTTTGATAAGGTCATGCACGGGAGACTAGTGACTAACATTAGAGCACATGGCATTGGGGTAGGGTGTTGGCATGGATAGAAAATTGGTTGGCAGGCTGGAATCAAAGAGTAGGAGTGAACGGATCCTTTTCAGAATGGCAGGCAGTGGCGAGTGGAGTGTCGCAAGGCTCGGTGTTGGGGCCGTAACTGTTTACCATATGTATTAATGATTTGGAAGAGGGAATTAGGAGCAACACTAGCAAGTTTGCGGATGACAAAAAGCTGGATGGCAGAGTGAGCTGTGAAGAGGATGTTAGGAGGTTGCAGGGTGACCTGGACAGGTTGAGTGAGTGGGCAGATGCGTGGCAGATGCAGTATAATATAGATAAATGTGAGGTTATCCACTTTGGCGGCAAAAACAAGGGGGAAAAACATTGGGAACATGAAAAATGTTCCCAATGTTGGGCGAGTCCAGAACCAGGGGCCAGTCTTAGAATAAAGGGGAAGTCATTTAAGACTGAGGTGAGAAAAAACGTTTTCACCCAGAGAGTTGTGAATTTATGGAATTCCCTGCCAAAGAGGGCAGTGGAGGCCAAGTACTGGATGGATTTAAGAGAGAGTTCGATAAAGCTCTAGGGGCTAGTGGAGGCAAGGGATATGGGGATAAAGCAGGCACGGGTTATTGATTGGGGACGATCAGCAATGATCACAATTAATGGCGGTTCTGGCTCGAAGGGCCGAATGGCCTCTCCTGCACCTAATTTGTATGTTTTTATGTTTCTATGTAAGGGAAAAACGTTTAGTGCAAGATAAAGTCAGCAAAGTCCGATGAAGGATAGTCCAATGGTCACCAATGAGGTAGATAGTAGTTCAGCACTGCTCTCTGGTTGTGGTAGGATGATTCAGTTGCCTGATAACAGCTGGGAAGAAACTATCCCTGAATCTGGAGGTGTGCATTTTCACATTTCTGTACCTTTCCTAATTTGAGAAAGGACATTCTTGCTATTGACGGAGTGCAGCGTAGGCTCACCAGGTTAATTCCCATGATGGCGGGACTGACAAATGATGAAAGAATGTGTCGACTGGGCTTGAATTTGCTGGAATTGAGAAGAATGAGAGGGGGTCCTGAAGAAGGGTCCTGCTGTTACTCCAGCACTCTGTTCCTTCATGATCTGGCTGGTGTCTTGCTTATATGAAAGAGCTACATTGCCAATGCACACATGCTTCAACTTTGCTGTCAATCAATATTTATTACATGTCATTTGAACCTCATTGAGGCTCAAATGAAACTGCGTTTCCACAACCATACAAACAAAGACAATATCATACAAACATGCACACAATTCAATTTACAAAAACATCCATCACAGTGAACCCACTGTGATGGAAGGCAAAGTCTTTTCTCTCCCCTGTTTTCCATTTCTCTCCTGATGTCCAAGCCCCAGGCGGGCGATGATAAGTCCCACGGCCACTTTAGGCCACGTGGGGCGATGTAGGGCCCCGCTCCGGGTCGTTCAAACCCCGTGACTCGGGCTAGAGAAGACGCATTGCGGGAGCTCCGGAAAGCGGTCTCTCCACCCGGACCCACGCGCTCCCGATGTCCCATCAGTCCACAGGACCTGCGGCTGGAGCTGGAACCTCTGGGCTACGTGGTCGAGCCGCAGCAGCGAGTCACCACCGCTCCCCACGCTCCGATACCGGCCAGCCCCACGATGGTAAGTCCGCAGCTCCGCAGGCTCCTTGACTGGAGCCTCCAGGTCGTTCAGGCTGGAGACCGCTCCACGGCACTAGGCCCCAACGACAACGGAGACCCGGCAGGAAAACATTTGGGTCTCACGTACAGGGAAGAGAGTTTAAAAATGTTCCCCCTTCCCTCCCCCCGTCCCCCGCATATACACAGTTAAAAAAACTATTTAAAAAACACAAACAACTACATTTAACAAGACGAAAAATAAAAAAAGACAGACAGGCTGTAGGAGCCGCTGCAACAGTGAGTCACGCCGCTGCCGGGCATGAAACTGTTGACAGTTCAAGAAATGAAAAACGTTGATGAAACCCGAGTGATGGCCAAGATTGAATTGAATTTCCTTTATTGTCATTCAGACCTTACGGTCTGAACGAAATGTTGTGCCTGCAGTCATACATACAATGATACAATAATAACAACAATAAACACAAATTAACTTCCATCACAGTGAGTCCTCCAAACACCTCCTCACTGTGGTGGAGGCAAAAATCTTAGGGTTGCAGTCTCTCCCTCTGCTCCCTCTGCGCTGAGGCGATTCCCCACCGGGCGATGGTATAAACAGTCCCGCAGCTCACCGAACCCCGGGAACGGGCCGGTTCAAACACTGCGGCCCGGGGTGGTCGAAGCCGCCGCACCTCCAGTCCAGCACACGCAGCCGCCGGCCCGCGGCTGAACCCAGGACTCTGGACACCGCCGCCAGAACGTCGTCCCAGCCACCGGAGCACCGTCCCAGCCCCCGGACCGGATCGCCCTCACGTGAGTACCGTTCCTCCCTCGGGCTGGGCCACTCCGACGGGAGTGCCGTTCCTCCCTCGGGCTGGGCGATAATGCTTCACAGAAGAAAGTTAAATCTGCATTGAATTAAAACCCACTTGTAGAAACTAAACTAAAGGAAGATGTTTCCAAAAGTTACGAGCTTGATTCTATTACTCCAGAAGTGAAGGGCAGGTGGGGGAGAGTCTAAGGCAATTACCCCCTTCATTTGATCAACACAGGGGACAAGGGGTTGGCTTAATCACACTTAGATCTGTCAAGAAATAAAAGGCAAACAATATTAAATCTCAAGTGTTTTTGTTTTGAGATACAGTGTGGCAACGGGCCCTTTGGCCTACCGAGTCCACGCTGATCAGCATTCACCTATATACACGCACTATCCTACACACTGGGGACTTTTTACCAAAGCCAATTAACCTACAAACCTGCACGTCTTTGGAGTGTGGGAGGAAACCAGAGCACCCGGAGAAAACCCACTCGGGTCACGGGGAGAACGTACAAACTCTGTACAGACAGCACCCGGGTCTCCGGCGCTGTGAGGCAGCAACTCTACTGCTGCACCATCGTACCTTGTTCGGGAAAAATACTTAAAAAGCAGCAGAATATTTTTGACGTTTACCAAATGATAGTTGTCTATAGTTAAAGTGTGTGTAGTTTGTTCCTGGCACAAAAATACTTCTGCTTTATCAGTTTCACACTTAACTCTATAAACCTAAATACTCCACTGTTGGAATGCAATTCAATATTTGACAAATCTGAACATCGCAACAGACAGATATAAAGCACACAGAGGGATTGCTGGAGTGAATTTTCCCTTTGTTGGCCATGAGGAATCAGTGGCAGTGGCAGAGGGTTGTTCTGATGTTCTAAGCCATGCCAATCCAGATATGATTGAATGACGGAGAGGACTTGATGTGCCAAATGGAGAAGGAACATCTCATTGGGTTTTAAAGTTTGCAGAGGACTAACATACAACTTCCTTAGCATCAAGTGAATTGATCAGCATGGTGGCGCAGCTATAGACTATCTAGAAGGTTGGTTAAGAAGGTTCAATGGTTGGGTATTAATGGTGGAGTAGCAAGATGGATTCAACAGTGGCTGAATGGGAGATGCCAGAGAGTAATGGTGGATGGTTGTTTGTCAGGTTGGAGGCCAGTGACGAGTGGGGTGCCACAGGGATCTGTGTTGGGTCCACTGTTGTTTGTCATGTACATCAATGATCTGGATGATGGTGTGGTAAATTGGATTAGTAAGTATGCAGATGATACTAAGATAGGTGGGGTTGCGGGTAATGAAGTAGAGTTTCAAAGTCTACAGAGAGATTTATGCCAGTTGGAAGAGTGGGCTGAAAGATGGCAGATGGAGTTTAATGCTGATAAGTGTGAGGTGCTACATCTTGGCAGGACAAATCAAAATAGGACGTACATGGTAAATGGTAGGGAATTGAAGAATGTAGGTGAACAGAGGGATCTGGGAATAACTGTGCACAGTTCCCTGAAAGTGGAATCTCATGTAGATAGGGTGGTAAAGAAAGCTTTTGGTGTGCTGGCCTTTATAAATCAGAGCATTGAGTATAGAAGTTGGGATGTAATGTTAAAATTGTACAAGGCATTGGTGAGGCCAATTCTGGAGTATGGTGTACAGTTTTGGTCGCCTAATTATAGGAAGGATGACAAGAAAATAGAGTGCAGAGGAGATTTACTAGAATGTTGCCTGGGTTTCAGCAACTAAGTTACAGAGAAAGGTTGAACAAGTTAGGACTTTATTCTTTGGAGCACAGAAGGTTAAGGGGGGACTTGATAGAGGTTTTTAAAATGATGAGAGGGATAGACAGAGTTGACGTGGAAAAGCTTTTCCCACTGAGAGTAGGGAAGATTCAAACAAGGGGACATGACATGATATGCCATTTATTGTCACTATACATGTACAGTGAAACTGAAAGCTGCTCGTACACAGTGCATACATACAATTTAGCACAAAAAACAAGAAACAGAAAAAACAGAATTAAGGGACTGAAGTTTAGGGGTAACATGAGGGGGAACTTCTTTACTCAGAGAGTGGTAGCTGTGTGGAATGAGCTTCCAGTGAAGGTGGTGGAGGCAGGTTCGTTTTTATCATTTAAAAATAAATTGGATAGTTATATGGATGGGAAGGGAATGGAGGGTTATGGTCTGAGCGCAGGTATATGGGACTAGGGGAGATTATGTGTTCGGCACGGACTAGAAGGGTCGAGATGGCCTGTTTCCGTGCTGTAATGGTTATATGGTTATTATGGAAGTATGGAATCAATCCACATATCAATTAGTTTCTAGTTATGAGTTGGGTGTTTTGTAGATTAAAAAGTGCAGGCATATTTATCGTTTCTTGCTGTTGGTGTCCATGGCAGATTGTCATTCTATAAACTGCTTAACCTGTATAAATGGTCAGTCTGAAGAAGGGTCTTGACCCGAAACGTCATCCATTTGTTCTCTCCAGAGATGCTGTCTGTCCCACTGAGTTACTCCAGCTATTTGTGTCCATCTATGTTCATGAATAGCTCTTTCCAACAACCACCAGGCTCTTTTTGTGTCTGTCTAAAGGCTTGTTCAGCTTATTAATTTATTTTATTTAAAATCTTTTGAGTCTTTTTGTACCACGTGTACTCTTTTTGTACTATAAAAAAATGGCAAAATTTGAAAATCTAGCCTTTATTTTGTTTTACCATCATAACATAGATGTTGGTTATGGAACAAGATAGGACCAGTCCTCTAATGAAAGACCTATATTGGGCAAGGATAATTTTGTTGGTACTCAACAGGAAATTATAAAGGTTGATTGGGAAAGGCTGTTACCACTTAAAGGGCCACCTGGCAAGTGGGAGGCATTTAAAGCAGAGATAGGAAGCCATGAGATCCAGCGTGAAGGGCAAGCTTGCAGAATGAAAAAACCCTTGTTGACAAGGAATATTCATAAGATCATGATCATGAGATAGGAGTAGCATTCAGCCATTTGACATCAAGTCTACTTCACCATTCAATCATGATTTATCTATCTCTCCTAACCCCATTCTCCTGCCATCTCCCCATAACCTGACACCCATACTAATCTCGGCTTTAAATATATCCACTGACTTTGCCTCCACAGCATTCTGTGGCAAAGAATTCAACAGGTTCACCACCCTCTGACTAAATAAATTCCTTCACTTCTCTTTCCTAAAATAACATACTTTCTTTGACACCCTCTTGAAGCCCTTGTCAGGAAAATGGAGACATATGTCAGGTGTAGGCAGCTGCGATCAAATGAATCCTGTAAGGAGTAGAAGGTGGATCATTGGTGGAGTTGCTCCATTACAGTGCCAGAGATCTGAGTTTGATCTTGACTATGGGTGCTGTTTGCATGGAGTTTGTATGTTTTCCCTTTGACTGTGTGTCTTTTCTCTGGGAGCTCCGGTTTCCTCTCACACGCCAAAGATGTACAGGCTTGTCAGTTAATTGGCTTCTTTAAATTGTGAATTGTTCCTAGTGTGTAGGATAGTACTGGTGTATGGGGTGATCGCTGGTTGGCGAGGGCACGGTGGTCGGAAGGGCTTTCTTCCACACTGTATCTCTAGAGTCTAAAGATTGAAGTCTAAAGGAGGTAGGAATATGCTCAAGGAGGAGGTTAGGAGGAAAAAATGGACAGATCCTTGGAAGAAAAGGTTAAAAGAGAATCCCTAAACATTAAGTGCATTAACTAGGGAGGAAACAAATTTCCTTAGGGATCAATTTTGTATTCTATATGTGGAGCCATTTGAAATGGGCAGGATCTGAAATTACTGCTGCTCATCTGCAATTACCATGGTGAAGAACAAGGAAGCTGGTGAGTTCATGGAGGAGAATAAAGTTATCCAGCAATATATCAACAAACAAATGAGAAGATGCTTGCAGATGTGAAGCACAAAAAGGTGGACACATCCACAATGGCCTGACTGAGAGAATTCTGGAACGATGTGGGAAGCAGGTGAATGAGTTTCTGGGGCCTTACTGTGTCTTCATTAGTCATAGGTAAGGTACCAGAAGATTGGAAAATGCTTTGATTTAAGAAGGGCTGCAAGAACAAACCGGGGAACTGCAGGCTGGTGAGCCTTGCAATGGCGAGAATACATAGGATCTGTTTGCATTTGGAAAGGTAAGGACTGATTAGGAATAATCTGCATGACTCTGTGGGAGACAGTGTCTCACAAACTTGATTGAGATTTTGAGGAGATGCCCAAAAGGATTGACATTGTCTATATGGACGATATCCATTGACAAGGTCCATGGTAGGCTGGTTCAGGTGTGATTACATAGGATCCAGAGTGAGTTAGAAAATTGGGGAAAAAATTATACAAACAAGGAACTGCAGATGATGGTTTACAAAAAAATAAACAAAGTGCTGGAGTAACCCAGGATCCCAACCCGAAACCTCACCTATCCATGTTCTCCAGAGATGCTTTACATTGGAGACCAGTAGTCAATGGTGTGTCACTGGGATAGTTTAGTTTAGTTGAGAGATACACCGTGGAAACAGGCTCATCAGCCCACCAAGTCCGTGCTGACCAGTGACTATCTGTACACTAGTTCTATCCTACACACTATGAACAATTGTACAGAAGCCAATTAACCTATAAACCTGTACGTCTTTGGAGTGTGGGAGGAAACCAGAGCACCCAGAGAAAACCCACGCCGCCACAGGGAGAACGTACAAACTCCATACAGATAGCACCTGTACTCTGGATCTAAAGGGGCTGTCCCACTTGGGCGACCTAATTGGCGAGTTTAGAAGAGTTTAGGGGAGTTTGAACAAATGTCATGTTGAAGACCTCCTTCGACTATGTAGAAAACCTCCTCCGACCTCCTTTAACTATGTTGAAGACTAGCTTCGACTAGCTATGACTAACTTCAGGAAAATTGGACACCAAATAGTGGAGAGTGAAGACGACCTCCTTCGATCTCCTTCGACCTCCCGGAGAAGACTATCTATGACTACCTTTGACTACCTTCGACTACCCTCGATTACCTACGACTAACCTACGATTACCTTGACATAGTATGACCTACTACGACTAAACTTACGAGTAAAAAATGTATCGTTTTTTCTATAGCGACCTTTTTTTACTCGCGGGCATTTTCAACATGTTGAAAAATACACTGCGACCTAGCTGAGGCCTCGAGTACACGGGGAATACTCTCGTGCATGAAGGAGAGTTACAAAGACCCCCTACGACCTCCTGTCGACCATGCTGTGAGTATGAGTCGAGGGCAAACTTACCAGAACTTGCGGATTATGTCGTCCAAGTGGGACAGCCCCTTAACACAGGTCTGTGGCAGTGTAAGGCAGCAACTCTACCGCTGCTCCACTGCGCAGCCCCCTGTTGGTTCCTTTCTTATATAATCACATTTAATAATGAATTGGAAGCAAATATATATGTAAGATGATCAGTACGTTTGCAGATTATATCAAAATTGATACGATGGACTGAAGAATGTTGTCTACAATTTAAAATGGAGCCTAGATCAATTTAGAAAGTGGGCAAAGATTGGGCAGTGAAATTTATCTCAGACAAGTACGGAGTGACGTATATCAGAAAGTTAAACTAGGCCACGGCATACACAGGTAATAGCAGAAGAGAATCACTGTTTTATCTGAATACCCATGGGGCTGGATATGTTCACCCTGGTTTAACACCCTAGCATAATTGAGACTGCATCAATGCAGAGCCATCTCTGAACACAGATCTGCAGTGTCTGCCAACATCAGGGTTATAACATCCTATACATGAGTTTGCATTTGAGAGTCCTATTAAATAATCTAGTTGACACTTAATTAGTGGATTGAATGGCTCCATTGCTCAAAGATAAATGGACAATACATTTGCCTTCGATAGAATCAGGTTACATATTCTTCTGGGCACATTTATTACTTTATTTTCACTGCTTGGAGGTCATTTGAGCTTTATACTGCAAAATCATGAAAATGCTATAAATGTTATTTGTTCGAAGCATCCTTCCTCAATCTGATTTTGAAGTCTGAAAGGATGCATTGTTGGCGCTGGAGGTTGCCAGTAATGCATGTATTGTTCTCTCAAAGGGAGCATAAGTAAGTGCAAGAAGGGCAATGGAGACAATGGGGGGGGGGGGGGGGGGGGGGGGGGGGGGTATGCTGTATATATAGCTGTATATATAGTTTAGATATACAGCATGGAAGTAAGGCCTTTGGCCCACCTGGTCTGCACTGACCAGTGATTGCACTTGCTTGTGGAAATGGGCCCTTCGGCCCACTGAGCAGTGATCACCCTGTACACTGGCACTATCTATCCTAGGGGCTCAGGATATCGACCTCCCCGTGGTGAGCACTGTCAACTGACCTCAGTCAGGCTAACAACTACAAACAGAAACAGCAGCTTGGCGCCACCATGGAGCATGAGCCCTTTTTAGGGCGGGCACCTGCGGATGTCCAACTGGATGGCATCACCCTGCTGTGGACTTCTGCTGCCTCAAAGGCAAGAAGAAGAAGAAGAAGAAGAAGGCATTATCCTAAACACTGGGGAGGAATAACAATCTTTTCCGAAGCTAATTAACCTACAAACCAATACGTCTTTGGAATGTGGGAGGAAACCGGAGCACCAAGTGAGAGTTAGGTTCAACTCTTAGGGCTAAAGGAATTAAGGGATATGGGGAAAAAGTAGGAATGGGGTGCTTATTTTAGATGATCAGCCATGATCATATTGAATGGCGGTGTTGGCTCAAAGGGCCGAATGGCCTAATCCTTCACCCGGAGAAAAACACATGCAGTCATGGGGAGGAAGTACAAACTCCGTACAGACAGCACACTTGGTCATGGTCGTACCCGGGTCTCTGGTGCTGGAAGGCAGCAACTCTACCACTGCACCACCGTGCCACCTCACGTTGTTCTATGTTATCCCATTTTCACATCCACTAACTACATGTTAACGACATCTTACAGAAAGGCCAATTACCTACCAACCTGCCCATCTATTAAATATGGGAGGAAACGGGAGCACCCGGAGGAAACCCACGTGATCACAGGGAGAATGTGCAAACTCCACACAGACAGCA
This sequence comes from Leucoraja ocellata, assembly GCA_036785375.1. NCBI lineage: Eukaryota > Metazoa > Chordata > Chondrichthyes > Rajiformes > Rajidae > Leucoraja > Leucoraja ocellata. Next base: position 89,710 of record JAWMAR010002307.1, read on the forward strand.
GCCAAGGTCAGGATCAAACCCATGTCTCTTGGTGCTGAGAGGCAGCAGCTCTACCAGTGGTACCAGTGTACCACCTTTTGGGTGTAATTTTAATTCGAGCCACATAGTGAACATTTGAAAGATGGTCTTCTGACAGAGACCTTCTTGAAAGGTGCACGCTGATGAGGCCAGGGAACAGCTATTTGTGACATTTATTTCCTGGAGCATACAACATCAAGCAGGTAGGGACTATTTATTTATATCAGATATCTTCTATCAATGGTTTGAATGGCACCTCCCATTTTATGTCAGCAGATAAGGACATGAGGTTTCCATCAGCCAATGTCGAGAGGAAGAGAAAAGAGAAAAGATAAAAGATCAAGGTAGAAATTTAAGCTGCATTTGTACTTCTTAAAGGCCAGGAACACTTTGAGTGCAATGAGGAAGCATGCTGGTGCAACGGTAGAGATACTGCACTTACAGTGCTTACAGAACCAGAGACCAAGGTTCGATCCCGGCTACGGGTGCTGTCTGTACAGAGTTTCTACATTCTCCCCATGGGTTTTTCTGAGACCTTTGGATTCCTCCCACACTCCAAAGACATACAGGTTTGTGGGTTAATTAGCTTGGTATAAGTGTAAATTGTCCCTAGTGTGTGTAGGATAATGTTAATGTGCAGGGATCGCTGGTCGGTGCAGACTCGATGGGCCAAAGAACCTGTTTCCGCAGTGTCCCCTCTAAACTAAACTCAACAATGGACTCACATGTTGCACCTAGGGTGTTGCGGGCACTTAGACCTGTGGTTGACATGTTCTCAGCAAGTGTCATCTGGTACACCCCCTCCCCCCCCATTCCCCATCACCTTCATGCCTGCACAGATTGCTTTCACTGTAGTGTCAGAGGCTGAGGGGAGATCTGATAGAAGTTTATAAAATGATGGGAGGCACAGGTAGAATCTTTTTTCCCCTGTGAGGAAATTGAGGAAAGGTCAAAGACTAAATATCATAACTTGTAGGTGAGAGGGGCCGAGTTTAAATGAGATGTGCAGAACAAGTTTTTTGACAAGACTGTGCTGCCAGGGGTGGCGATGGAGGCAGGTACAATTGTGGTTTTTAAGAGATGTTTAGCTAAACACATGGTTATTAAGGGAATGGAGCGATATGGATCACATGTAGGCAGAGATGGTTAGTTTAACTTGGCATCATCATGTTCAACTCAAACATTGTGGATCAAAGGGCCTGTTAATAGACACAAAATGCTGGAGTAACCAAGCGGGTCAGGCAGCATCTCTGGAGAGAAGGAATGTGCAACGTTTCGGGGCGAGACCCTTCTTTGGGCTGATGTCCTGCCGCTGTTCTATGTTCCATGTACCACATTCCTCTTTAGCTTGTCACAAAATGCTGGGGTAACTCAGCGGGTCAGGCAGCATCTCTGGAGAAAAGGAATAAGTGACACTTGTTCCCTGCCGAGCCAATTTTGGATCCGAGACGGGAAATTATATAATCATATGAGAAATTTATTAACACTTATTATTGAATTGAAAATCATTGTGTCACACAAAACATAAACATTGACGTACACAAAATTGTTCAGTTCAGATGATACTTCATTGAAATCAGCTCCATTGAAATACTCAAAAGGAATCAAGCCTTTTATAATGCGTTCTCACTGCACTTGGTGAACCTGATTATTATCAATAATAATATTTAAACAAGCCCTATTCATTAGTATTCCTGTAAATTATTTGGACTCCTTGAAACTGCACTGAAATATCAGTTATGTGATAAACTTTTTTGAGGTAAGGATGGGTTTCAGTGACAACCACTATGTTGGAATACCGTACTAATAGTTCAACAAGTTCCATCCTATATTAGCTGAAATCTAAGATATACGTTAAATATCCTGTAGAATCATCTCCTCTGACAGCAGAATGGGGAAGCCTTAACTCTCCACTCCCTGGTGAGCTTGTGACGAGCTGTTGAGGAAATATTAATGTACATAACTCGTCCTGCCTGAATTACAGAGCAGCAAATACAGAGATGCTTATGGAAATTCAAAGCTTCTATAACTGACCGAAAGATTGCTTGAACAATGTTATTGTTGTTTTTTTTGCAGCACACAAACGGCGTAGGGGGGCTCTGAGCGAGGTGGCCAAAAATGACGGCCGAAGGTGGCGGCCTTCTCTCGAAAATCGCAGCACAGAAGGCCAAAAGCAGTCAAGAACAGAGATTTAGTAATATAGATAGATTATTCTGTGTACTGAGGTACAGTGAGAGGTTTTGGTTTGTGGGCTATCCACACAGATATGCCAAACTTAAATATAATTAAGTGGAACTCAAGTAGAATAGAGCAGAGGGGAAGATACAGAGTGCAGAGGTTAGGGTTAGGGTTATGATTAGGGTTAACAAGACCAAAGCTGTACAGGAACAGTTTAGTTTATTGTCACATGTACTGAGGTACATTGAAAAGCTTCTGTTGCATGCTATCCAGTCAGCAGAAAGACAATACATGATTATAATCGAGCCATTTACAGTCTATAGATACCTGATAAGGGAATAACATTTAATGCAAGGTGAAGGCAGTAAAGTCTGATCAAAGATAGTCCGAGGGTTACCAATGAGGTAGCTAGTAGTTCAGGACTGCTCTGTAGGTATGGTAGGATGAAACAGTTGCTTTATACGAGATGGCATCTGATAAAACCACTGCAGATATATAAATAACTAAACTAAGTGGGACTCGTTGGATCTCAGTCACACGGGAGGCCTGGTCTCCCAACGCAACCCATTCCCCAACACAATATTCCACCTCTCACCCATAGTCCCTAACTGTGCAGGCGCGGCTCATTTCCCCTCATCCCCGAGCATTCCCTCCCCCTCCTCTTCATGTGTGGGAGGGGAGGATGGGAGGGGGGTGGGGAGGGAAGTAGGGTGTGTGACGGGGGGTGTGGGGTGGCAGGGGAGAAGGGGTGTGTGTGGACGAGGAGGTGTAGGAGGGAGGGGAAGAGGGTGGTGTGGGGGGAGGGGGAGGGGGGGGTGTCTGGCTGGAATTGGCGGTGCAATGGGAACTCACAGCCAGTGCTGGTCATTCCCCTCCGCCAGGATCAGAGTCTCCGCTTTCCGTTTGGCGACATCGGAGACATCTCCGACGCTGGGCTGGGTTCTCCCACGCTGGGCTGCTGCTTGGGGCTGGGCTGCTGCTTGGGGCTGGGCTGCTGTTTGGGACTGGGCTGCTGCTTGGGGGCTGGGCTACTGTTTGGGACTGGGCTGCTGCTTGGGACTGGGCTACTGTTTGGGACTGGGCTACTGCTTGGGGCTGGGCCGGGCTGCTTGGGGCTGGGCCGGGCTACTTGGGGCTGCTGCTTGGGGCTGGGCTGCTGCTTGGGGCTGGGCTGCTGCTTGGGACTGGGCTGCTGCTTGGGGCTGGGCTACTGTTTGGGACTGGGCTGCTGCTTGGGACTGGGCTACTGTTTGGGACTGGGCTACTGCTTGGGGCTGGGCCGGGCTGCTTGGGGGCTGGGCCGGGCTACTTGGGGCTGCTGCTTGGGGCTGGGCTACTGTTTGGGACTGGGCTACTGCTTGGGGCTGGGCCGGGCTGCTTGGGGCTGGGCCGGGCTGCTTGGGGCTGGGCCGGGCTGCTTGGGGCTGCTGCTTGGGGCTGGGCCGGGCTGCTTGGGGCTGGGCTACTGCTTGGGGCTGGGCTACTGCTTGGGGCTGGGCTGCTGCTTGGGGATGGGCAGGGCTGCTTGGGGCTGGACCGGGCTGCTTGGGGCTGGGCCGTGTGCTGCTGCTTGGGGCTGGGCCGGGCTGCTTGGGGCTGGGCTGCTGCTTGGGGCTGGGCTGCTGCTTGGGGCAGGGCCGGGCTGCTTGGGGGCTGGGCCGGGCTGCTTGGGGCTGGGCTGCTGCTTGGGGCTGGGCCGGGCTGCTTGGGGCTGGGCTGCTGCTTGGGGCTGGGCCGGGCTGCTTGGGGCTGGGCTGCTGCTTGGGGCTGGGCCGGGCTGCTTGGGGCTGGACTGCTGCTTGGGGCAGGGCCGGGCTGCTTGGGGCTGGGCCGGGCTGCTTGGGGCTGGGCCGGGCTGCTTGGGGCTGGGCCGGGCTGCTTGGGGCTGGGCCGGGCTGCTTGGGGCTGGACTGCTGCTTGGGGCTGGGCCGGGCTGCTTGGGGCAGGGCCGGGCTGCTTGGGGCTGGGCTGCTGCTTGGGGCTGGGCCGGGCTGCTTGGGGCTGGGCTGCTGCTTGGGGCTGGGCTGCTGCTTGGGGCAGGGCCGGGCTGCTTGGGGCTGGGCCGGGCTGCTTGGGGCTGGGCCGGGCTGCTTGGGGCTGGGCCGGGCTGCTTGGGGCTGGGCCGGGCTGCTGCTTGGGGCTGGGCTGCTGCTTGGGGCTGGGCTGCTGCTTGGGGCTGGGCTGCTGCTTGGGGCTGGGATGCTGCTTGGGGCTGGGCTGGGCTGGGCTGGGCTGCTTGGGGATGGGCTGGGCTGCTTCGGTTCCTTTCGAAAGTCCGGTTGGAAACCTCCGCTGGCCATCCACAGCTCCAGTAAAAACGGGATGGCACAGGAAGGAGTGGACCGTCCTGGGGAGTGGCAGGGGAAGAGACTAATCTGCGCGGCACTGACTGGCAGGAGAAGATAATGATCTGCGCAGATTAAGAAACAGCTCAATGATATGGGCCAAACGAGGGATTTTGGCAAAATAAAATAAATGTGACAATCGTAGATGGGGCACTTTGGTTGGCATGGATGAGTTGGATGAAAGGACCATCCATGCTGTATGACTCTATGACTCTTTAAGCTTACAAATTGTGGTTGCTGTTCGCAAAGGAAGCACTTTTGCCACTTGCACATCCCCCACTCCAAAAATAAGATAGAGACCAGCACTCTCTATATATGTCTTTTAAAAAACACTTCCTGGATGCATTGAACAAATTCCACCTCATCCAGGTGCCTTACATAAAGGCAGGCCCAGTCAATATTGGGAAAGTTAAAATCACCCACTTCTGCTTTTACATCCAGCTGCTCTTTACCTGGATATTTTTTCTTTCAATTTCTGCTGATTATTTGGAGGTCTATCGTACAATCCCAGCATGGTTATCGTTTACTTTTTTACTTCCAAGTTGTACAATTACAAAGCAAAAACCATCCCAAAGATGAAAGGTACAAGTGATATAATGGCTGAAGATCTATGGGAGGTGCACACTAAACATGTAACTGTTGGAGATGTAGTAGCAACTAAAGCAGAGATTGGGCACATCTTCACCTCATTAATAAACAAAATATACTGAGAATGTTGAAATTCTGAAATAAAAACCAGGCAATGCTGAAATTATTCCAGATGAGAGTGATTCTGCAAAGAGAAAAAAACTGTGGAGTAATGGCAGGGCTGTTGCCTAACAGCGCCAGACACCCGGTTTTGATCCTGACCACTGGTGCTGTCTGTATGTAGTTGTACATTCTTTCTGTGACCGCGTGCGTGGGTTTTCTCCGGGTGCTCCTATTTCCCCTCACACTTCAAAGACGTCCAGGTTTGAAGGTTAATTGGCTTCAGTAGAAATTGTAGATTGTCCCTTGTGTGTAGGATAGTGATAATGTACAGGCTGATTGCTACACAAGGCCGAGTGTTTCCACACGGTATCTCTAATGTCTAATATTCTGAAGTGGGTTGCAATATACAATATTAACATAATACATGGCTACATGAAGAAAGGAGCATTAAAAGGAAGATAGAGGGAGTGAAGGTCTAAGGGCCTGTGCTGTCCTGTTCTATAAAAGTCTATGATAGAGTGGAAAGCTGGTGGTGTTAAATGGTAAGTAGTGATGGTGCACCTCGACAGATTGACAATCAGGCAAAGAAAGAAACAAAAGCTGAGTCTGGAGAATGTGAAAATGGGAAATGGAACTGACTATTATCTGTAATTGTTAAACTTAATATTGAATCTTGTTCCAATTTGCTTAATCAAAAGATAAGGTTAAAAAGTGCAATTCATGGGGTCAAGTGCAGAGAGGTCAGGAGTGAGAGCGTGGCAGAGAATTTAAATGGCAGCTTGTAGGAAGGAACTGCAGATGCTGGTTTAAACTGAAGATAGACACGACATGCTGGAGTAACTTAGTGGGACAGGCAGCATCTCCAGGGTGAAGGAATCGGTGACATTTTGGGTCAAGGCCCTTCTTCAAACTAAGACCATTCAGACTAAATGGCAGCTGTCAGAATGTGGGGATCTTACTAGTGCACTGAAAAGAGATAAGCACAATCTTGATTTGGTCTTCTCAATGTAAAGGAAAACCATCACACTGAGTAAAGAGTGTGAATTAAATACATGCATTAAACTGTAGGTGGGTTGGTATATGCATGCACTTGCCACCATCTCATGTTCTTTCAAGAAACGATTCCATTCTCCCAATGTCTCTGTCTCTGGTTGCATCTGTTATAATGATACGGTCTGCTATCATAATACTTTTAATATGACTTCATTTTCCCTCTGCCAAGTTATCATCATCTATCACAGTTAGGACCCAGGTGGTTCTTCTCTCATTCCCCACACTTCCCATTCCCCTTCTCCTTAACCTCTATCATCAATTGGTCTCCACTGCCTTCTGTGGCAGACAATTCCACAGATTCACAACTCTCTGAGTGAAAAAAAAAAATTCAACTCAGTCCTAAATGGCCAACCCCTTATTCTAAAACTGTGACCCCCCAGTTCTGGACTCCCCCAACAACGGGAATTTTTTTCCTGCATCTAGCCTGTCCAATCCCTTAAGGATTTTATATGTTTCTATAAGATCTCTTCTCATCCTTCGAAATTCCAGTGAATACAAGCCCAGTCGACCCATTATTTCATCATACGTCAGTCCTGCCATCCGGGATCTAACCTGGTGAACCTACGCTGCACTCCCTCAATAGCAACCAGTCAGGAGACCTTCTTCAGTGCATCTGTTGAGTATTCGATAACATGCTGAATAACTTTCAAGAACGTAGATGCACTGTTACACTTTCTTTGTGAATACATTTATGTGCTGGAGAGGTCATCTGAGGAATTAGTGCCCAGAACATTGAAACTGTTAATTCTCTGTACCATCAACCTACCAATGAAAAATGGTATGAAGTCTCCAGACCTACCCTATCTGAAGTCAACAATTAGTTCCTTGGATAGACACAAAATGCAAAAAATAACAGAAAGAAAAAGAGAAAAAGTGGTCGGCACAATGATGCAGTGGTTGAGTTGCTGCCTTACAGAGCCACAGACCCAGGTTTGATCCTGACTTCGGGTGTTGACTGTATGGGATTTGTACGTTCTCCCTATGGCCATGTGGGTTTTCTCCGGGTGTTCCAGTTTCCTCCCTCATTCCAAGGATGGACATGCTTGTAGATTAATTGGCTTGGGTTTCAGGTCTGTTTCTGCGCTGTATCTCTAAAGTCTGACGTCTAAATACACTCTCAATGACTTGGCATACAGTAGCTCAGCCCCAAAATTTTATTAGTGCCCGTTAATCACTTCTGGAAAAGATTAGTCACAGAAAACTAAAGTGCAATCTAAAGACATAAAAAATCATCTATTCTGAGATCAATATAATCCAGTAACACATTATTTACGTAAGTTTAGCTCTACTACATTTGACCTTCCCACCTCACACAACGCTCTCAACTTCTATATTCTAGTTCATAGAGTGTGCAACGTGATTTTTTCTGAAGATAGACACAAAATGCTGGAGTAACTCAGCGGGACAAGCAGCATCTCTGGAGAGAAGGAATGTGTGATGTGTTGGGTTGAGACCCTTTTTTCTGTTTAAACCAGCATCTGCAACCTTTCTTTGTACCTTAAAACACTAATTTCTGATAATACTAATACGCAGATCAATCATTAATTTCCACAATATAGATTTCAGAACTGCTTTCATCATCTTATGGAAATGCTCCAAATATAATTTAGGGCAGCACAGTGGCACAGTGGTAGAGTTGCCACTTGAGTTCGATCCTAACTATGGGTATTGTCTGTACAGAGTTTGTACATTCTACCTGTGATCGCATGGGATTTCCCTGGGTCCTCTGGTTTTCTCCCACACTCCAAAGATGTGCAAGTTTGTAGGTTAATTGGCTTCTGTAAATTGTTCTTAGTGTGTAGGATAGAACTAATGTATGGGGTGATCATTGGTCGGCATGAACTCGGCAGGCAGAAGGGCCTGTTTCTAAGCTGTATCTCCAAACTAAACTAAACTAAACAATATATGGCCAAGCCCCATAAATCAATCTAGTCCTTTTAAAAATCTCTTCCACCTCCAGTCCTACTTCTAAAAATGCATCTATCTGCAGCTAAGATCACTCGGATCAGAATTTTAAAATGTTGTTGCTTTCATTTAAATCGCATCCAGAGACTTGAATCAAGAGAGGAAAAGATGCATTGTCATCAGTAATACTTTGTCAATGTATTTGCAATTAAACCATGGTTTAGAGGTTACAGTCCCGCTGATCTGTTGGCCTAGAGTTTCTTTCTAAAGTACATTTACTTGATGCAGTGTGCATGGAGACACAGCGACAATGCAGGCAGATATGGTGTACCTCAAGGTTCAATCTTGGGACCGCTATTATTCAGTCAGTACATTAATGATCTACCAAGTAGCTGTACATCAAATGCAACTTGCCAGATGTATGCTGACGATGCAGTTGTGTATGTACATGCCAAAAACAAACATCAAGCTGCACAAGACCTATCAGCTGCTATGATTAATGTGTCAAACTGGTTGCAGTTTTCTGATCTACATCTTAATGTGTCAAAGACTGTCTGTATGTTTTTCTCCAAAAAGGCAAGTACTGATGGAGATCCTGATGTGTTTGTACCTAGAACAAAACTTAAAATTGTACATGAGTTTAAATATTTAGGAATCGTGATCGATTCACAGCTCTGTTTCAAACAACAGGTGAAAAAAACAGTAAATTTAATTAAATTTAATTGTCCAATTTTAGATATATTAGAAATAATTTAACTATTGATTCAGCCAAACTATATTTTAATGCAATGATTGTGCCATACATGACCTACTGTATAACAACTTGGTCACTGGCATGTAAGTCCACACTAAAACCTGTTGAAATTGCTTATAAACAAGCCCTAAAAACTCTTGACAAAAAGCCCAGAATGTACCATCACTGTAGCATCCTGAAGAAATTTGATCAGCTGAGCTGGGAAAACATAATAAAATATTCGGACTTGATTTTGGTTTACAAAATCTTCCGTGGACTAGCCCCACCTCCGTTAAAGGACTTCATAAAGAAAAACACAAATAGGTCGACAAGAGCATCCTCCAGGGGTGATTGTATAGTCCCGTTTAGGAAAAGTGTCTTTGGGCAGTCAGTATTTTCATATCGAGCGTCGCAGACCTGGAACGCGATACCATGCGTCATACGGGATCTGCCAACCCTTACCTCATTTACCAAACATCTAAAAACATGGTTACTGCAAAATCAAAACTACAATCACAATCTACCTTAACATTATCCTATGGTACTCTTTTATTGGTACTTTTTTACTTTATTGTTTGTTTTGTTTTGTTTTTGACTTCTGTTTTCTCTCTTCTCTTATTGATTGATTGTGTTGTGATGCGTTTACCTTGTTTACCAGAGGGACTAAAGATGGAAATTAGCTACTGGCTACAATCTTGCATATTACATGTAAATGTTTATTAATATGCACTGTCCCCTAAATACAATTACAATCATGCTCAAACTAGTATAACACTGACAAAACACATGGAAATTGTACAATCTCCAGTGTGTAGCTAAAAATCCATCTCTGGTCCAGAGACTTATCCATTGACTATTATGTTTCCATATTCTCAATTACCCTGACAATGGTCTTTGAAAGACAGCCCCAGGCATACATCAATTCATAAAGCAACATGAATGGTTTTCCGAAAATGGGCTTGTTGATTGAAAATAGATTGACATATTGTAAAGGTTACAGCTCTCAGATCCGCAAATGACCATCAAGTATTTTTTTTTTGCTGTTTTAAGCAGGAATGCAATTCAAAGAGCATTTATCATTTGACAAGTTGATGATCAAGAATCAATGCGGCACTTTTGCAGTGTACATAAGCTACATAATTTAAATTATGAATCACTCTCTTCAGTAGCACGCAACCTATTGTTCATAAGTGATCGGAGCAGAATTAGGCCATTCGGCCCATCAAATCTACTCCGCCATTCAATCATGGCAGATCTATCTCTCCCTCCCAACCCCATGGATTAAGCACCATTGAACCATTGACTACTGATGTGTAATAAGCTTCCATGGGAACAAAAACAATTAAAAATACATAGGGTGGCCCGGTGGCAGCTGAAGAGTTGCTGCCTTACAGCGATTGTAGCGCCAGAGACCTGGATTCGGTCCTGACTACGGGTGCTGACTGTATGGAGTTTGTGTGTTCTCCCCGTGACCATGTGGGTTTTTTCCAAGGTCTTCAGTTTCCTCCCACACTCCAAAGGCGTACAGGTTTGTAGGTTAATTGGCTTTGGTAAAATTGTAAATTGTCCCGACTATGTAGGATAGTGTTAGTGTAAGGGGTGATCACTGGTTGGTGTGGACTTGGTGGACCAAAGAGCCTGTTTCTGCACTGTATCTCTAAACTAAAATAAAGTTTAAAGAAATGTACTCTGCATCTACCATATACTGTAAAGTCATGAGATTTATTTTTATTTTTATTTAGATTTAGATTTATTTTTCATTTCTGCAAAGTTGTTGATGTAGATAAGAAGATCATCAGCGTATATAACTTAAGATATTACAGTGCTTTAGATTAAGAGTGCCCCAACAGAGTATATGTGACAAACATGGCAAATTTAATTTATCATTGACATTTAGGGAAGTAAATTCCGCATCTAAATTAGTATTGGATTGGAGTCGCTGCCCTTTGCTGCCCTTGAAACTAACAATTACAGTGTAGAAAAAGAATACTTAGATAAAACATTGATGTGATTTCTTAATTAAATGGAGAAAACACTAGATTGTCTCTTGAATCTCAACAGATCGATGAAACTTCCAAAAGCTTGTACTAAGTGTAAAAGTAGCCTTGAAGCCAGATGGTGCAGCAAATCAAAGCTATTTTAATTTTCACCCCAACTCAGCTGTGAGGAATACCAGTTCATGGTAAATTTTTAATTGACACTTGAATAACTGAACTGAAAACATCTTAACACTTTTTGAGTAAATTGTCAGTGGATTTCATTCAGTCAAAAACTGTTACAATTAAGGCAGAGATTGGCAGATTAGAACGTGTGTCTGGGGTTATGGGGAGAAGGCAGGAGAATTGGGATGAGAGGGAAAAATAGATCTGCCATGATTGAATGGCAGAGTAGACTTGATGGGCCAAATGGCCCAATTCTGCTCCTATAACATGAACTTGTGAACAATTATTTGTTGACTGAATCAGGAACCAACATGCATGTCTCAGTATAAGACTATTTTAGTTTTGGCTTCCAAAATCCCATGTTCTTTACTTATTAGATTTAATTGTAATATTCCAAAACATAACATGTTTACTACACTTTATGTAAAAAGTGTTTGAATTCATCTCAAAATGATTTTTTGTCAGTTACATATTAATATTCAGATGAGCACCTTATTATAAACAATCCTACAAATGATTTTCTTATCCTGAATTAATTTGGCTTTTGCCCAAAGAACAGTGTTCAATTATCAAAATACTTTTCGCAGACAAATGTTTTAGTGTAAGTTGATGTTGGTTTTCTGGTTACAAAATTGGTTTGTCATCATAATTTTTATTTAGCTCTCGTAATATAAAATGTCAATTAAGTTTAGGGGTATAAGGAGGACTATATATTTTTTGTGTCATATATATATATATATTTTATATCATACTGTATCCATTTGTTGAACTGTGTTGTACTTCATATTGAGTTGCACATCACTGCAGGAGTAAATTTTGCTGGTAGTAGAAAATGTAATGTTTTAATAGTGTTTTACTGGTGGAAGAATTAGAAGTTTGAGGAGAGTATTCAAGCATTTTTTTTAAGTCGTTGCTCATAATGAGGTCTACAGCAATTGATCCACAGGGGAAATGCATGATGGAATCATCAATTATTCCTGGTAAATTTAGAAGGATGAGAGGGATTCTTTTAGAAACATATACAATTCTTAAGGAATTGGTGCAGGAAAAATGTTCCCCATGTTGGGGGAGTCCAGAACCAGGGGTCACAGTTTAATAATAAGGGGTAGGCCATTTAGCACTGAGATGAGGAACAACTGTTTCAGCCAGAGTTGTGAATCAGTGGAATTCTCTGCCACAGAAGGCAGCGGAGGTCAATTCACTGGATGTTTTCAAGAGGGAGTTAGATTTAGCTCTTAGGGCTAACAGAATCAAAGGATATGGGGAAAAAGCAGGAACGGAGTACTGATTTTGGATGATCAGCCATGATCATATTGAGTGCTGGTTCGTAGGTCCAAATGGCCTACTCCTGCACCTATTTTCTATGTTTCTATGTTTCTAAATAGTTTGAGGACATTGCTACCATTCATGCTTCTCTCCATTTCCAGTTGCCCATATTTTTCTCACCTGCTTTTTGCTGTCATTTTGCAGTCATTCTACAATTAGGCAGCATCTGTCATTTTCAAAGATCCACAAAGCAAATTTAATAGTAAGATTAAACGAGTACTTACCAGTATGAAGTTTGATCTGTATTTTATGAGGAGTTACGGTGAGGTATTACGTGAAGATCCCAGCCCAGTGCGCAGGTGCGGCATACTTCGAAGCAGCGGTGTGAAATCACAGGATAGACACAATATTTGAAGTAAAATAGTAAAGATCATGAGACATCAGTTTATTAGTTTGATCTATATATTGAGGGTGGGAGCGGAGGGCACGTAATACCTCACCGTAACTCCTCATAAAATACAGATCAAACTTCATACTGGTAAGTACTCGTTTAATCTTACTATTTTACTTCGGAGTCACGTGAGTGATTCCGTGAAGACTTCAAAGGTCTGTGATTTCAAACCGTGTAACAGTTTTTATTTCACTCACTGCCGAAGTTTTTGAGGGAGGAAGTGTTATCGTAATCAACCAGTGGATCTGCTTTCACAAGAAACAGAAAGGTATTTGTTAACAACATAAATAGCTCCCCTGAGCTTAAATTAATATTGCAGTTTGTAATATTCTTTCTGCAATTAAATCAGGCTTATCAACGGTTTATAATAAAAAATGTTCTGAACGTCGTTCCCTTGACCATTCTGCCGTATTGAGAATGTGGTCAACCGGGATGTCCATTCGTTCAGCCACTGATATCAATGCTGCCCTGATGGAATGGGATTAAAATGTATTATTATCTATTCCGGCAGCTTTCAGTACCTGTTTGAGCCACCTTGGAGTGGTTTGGCTCGTACCCCGTCTTGGGGTTTCTGTGGTTGACCCATAGGCTTTCCTCTCCCTCTAAGATTGTGGGTTGTGTCTATATATTGTAGTAGATGGGTCACCACACTCAACCTGGACTCTGGTGGGTAGGCCCGGAATCCCACCATTGAATAGGGCGTTCCTGGTCCATATAACCATATAACAATTGCAGCACGGAAAACACAGGCCATCTCGACCCTACTAGTCCGTGCCGAATTCATAATCTCGCCTAGTCCCATATACCTACGAGTTAGATTTTACCAGACCTAGAATGATGAACGTGATGCGTCTGGGGTAATCACCATGTTATCCAGTCTAGTTTTATGGAGTGACTGGACTCTGTGAGCGTGTACGAGAGCCATAAGCATGAGCGTTTTTAACATAGATTGAGCAAGACTGAGGGATCTGGCTGGTGCCATTCTCTGAGATATGTCAATATCACACCGATATCCCATACATGGGTATACCTGGGTTTTTGGGGCTTATTATTATAGTACCCTTCATAAGTTTATCTCAGTGGATGGGATCCCATGCTCTGCTGTCCTGCTGTTTAGATAAGCAGACAAGGCGCTCCATGCTGTATTTACGGCACTGTAACTCACCTTTTAGTCATGGTGTAGATGTTCCAGGAACTCCAATACGTCAGTGGTTGAATAGTTTGGTATGTTGTCCCTGCGTCGTGGCAGTATTTTACCCATGTTAGCTCTTGGTGACTGTTCGCAGGGATGCCGACATGGTGGTAATGGTTCCTTTGGATAATCCCAGTCCCTGGTAAGGTCTATTCTAACCCTGCACCCAGGAGTTTTTCTGGCATGGGTGGCTTATGCCTGATACTGGGTTGAGTCAGCAACCATGGTCCACTAGGGAAATCCATAGGTGACTCGCCCACCATGTCGTGATGAACTGGGAACCATGGCTGTGTAGGCCGGTCGGGCACGTTCAATATCTCGGAGACAGATTCCATCTGTATTGCGAAGTGCCCAACTGATGAGGCAGAAGGGAGGAAGGCAAAGCAGAAATTCCCCCTTCCAGCGTGTAGGCATCTATCGCTGCTGCCTCTGATCTGGTTCCTAAGTCACATACATAGGTTACTGGTGATTCCGTCTTGTGCAACCAAATTGATATCTGGCTTTCAAACTGCTTAATACCTTTAGCAGATATCTTGGGTTTGACATCTATTCAATGTTATCATAAATTTTTACCCGTGACATGGTGTCTCCCACTGTGTTCTAGCTTCCTAGGACATAGGCAGCTGATAGTTAAAATGTCTTTTGACACACCATTGCCAGATTTGTTTGACCAATTTGTTGCACAATAATGATTTTTATGCTCCCATATGGTTGATATAAGCCACCACCATAGTATTATCAATCCGTAACCACATATGTACGTGCTGCATTTGAAATGCATATGCTTTTTAGCCCAATAGGCGATCACCAATCCCAAGTAGTTGATGCCCGGTGTGTGTAGTAACGATGTTTGTGAATTTATCCATCTGTTACCTGTGCTGGATATGGAGTTTAGTTGCTCCCCAGCTTAAAGTACTGGCATCGGTTTTTAATAACCAAGTTGGGATTGGTGATGATAATAGGGCTGAAAACTATGCCAAATATATGTCTGCCCACCACCGTAATTGTGATATAGCTTCAGTGGGTACATTCATGATTTGATTATAGTGACCCAAGTACCTTGGCAAAGTAACAGTCATATGGATGGAATTGTTATTGAAGCCCAGATAATCCATGGGACGACAGATGGCACAATGGGCTAAGTGTTCGGCTGGCGACCGGAAGGTAGCCGGTTCGAATCCCGCTTGGAGTGCATACTGTCGTTGTGTCCTTGGGGCAAGACACTTCACCCACCTTTGCCTGTGTGTAAATTGTAATGTAATTATGTGAAGCACTTTGGGGTCAATGCAAGTTGACTAAAAATGTGCTATATAAATAAGATTATTATTATTATTATTATTATTAACGCTTCAATTCTGGTTTATCTGGGCGTGGGATGAACCTCAGAGCTTTAGGGAGCTGTTTCGTAGCTAGAACTGCTGCCACAGCTAATTCCTTTGTTTCCCCTAATATGAGGATATCATCCAATATATGCCATGATTATGCTTGTTTTCTCAATATTTCCATGGCCATTTTTAATATTTATAATAGTTTAGGGCTGAGGTTAAACCATTGGGAATGCTCTATACTCCCATTGTTGCCCTAACCGGGATATCCATTATCCAGGTAAAATTTTTTTAGGTATCTATAATGATCCTAGTGTATGGGTATAAGATAGTTAGCATCTTCCATATCAATGCTCCCCATAGGTATCCTTTGGAGATCAGATGTCTGGCAGTGACAAAAACCCGTCTCCATCTTAAAGTGCATATACTCAACAGATTTATTTAGTGATATTAGATCAATTATGATGCTACATTCACCATCTTTATTTTGGTGAATATATTCGATACAAATTCCAATGGTTCATGTTTACTCCCATGATCCGTTTAGTAATGAGCCTTTCTAGTTCAGCTTGACCTTCTCACTTCTCTTTCTTAGAGGGAGAAAATGCCCTTTGGGCGCATTGCTGAACTGGCGGTAATATGCCCAATTTGAATTCGTTTTTATCCACTAATACTGTTGAGTATATTTTAGTTATTTGTGACAGCATCCCATGCTTTATCAACAAGTGTAAATGCCCCCCCCCCCCCCCCCCCCCCCCCCCCCCGCAGTTAGTAGAACACCCTTATTTAGAGTAAACTGGGAGGAACCAGACTACCTACCTCCATGTTTATTGTTTTTTCATGAAGGCCTAGTTTGCTGGTATGCTGGTGCTGTCGGTGGGGCGGCGCATTTTCCCACGGCTCCGCTCTGGGCCCCTGTCTAAAAAGAACTTTGGGGGTAATGTGAAGCGGTCGCCAGGCTTTCACCAGTCCTTGTTCGATATTGCTGGTGGATGCCGAGGGGTGCTGCCAGCTGGGTGTTGGATGCGATGTCCTGCTCGTTCCATGGCCTGCCCTCATGAGGCGCACAGGTTTAGCTGCCTCTCTTCCCGCAGCAGCGGTTTGCATAGCCCCGTATATTTGGGGTTGCGGGCAGGTCTTATATGCACCAATGTCAGTCGAGTATCCCAAATTTGGGAACATCTTAGGCGTCAGCACCCTCGTAGTGCAACGGGATAGTCTCATCCTAGGAGAACCACCTTGGTGATCATGGCGTCTCGCCTGCCAGGTGAGTATGATCCGTGGAAAACGAGCAAAGACGGTGACATCTTGACCCTTCTGTCAGGAGCTTCAGAATTCGCTGCTTTCAGCTCTTGTCTGTGAGTCTGCTGACCCAGCTGCCTGCGGATTTGCCTCTAGAAAGGCCTGCTCCTGCAGGGCTTTGTTGGGAAGATGGTCGCGTGGAGGAGCCATGTAGTGGCCCACGACACCCAGTAGCTCTTCCTGATCCTGCTCCCCTGGCATACTGCTGTTCTCGTCCGCCTGCCCAGCGTTTAAGCCAGCCCAGCCCTGGCCTCCTTAGCTAGCCTCAAAAGAGGGAGCAAAAGGGTGTGCTATAAATTGGAGGAGGCATAGCTCAAACTCCGCTGTTGCATCAATCCCTCAACAAGGGAGATGGCTAGTGCAATAGCACTGGGGTAGGAGTGTCAGCTCCCTTGGCATTCAGCCAGTGCCCCTTTTTCCCTGGAGGTTTTGAACTCCATGACCTCCTCTGGCTTGGGGAGACAGACATACTTATTTTTGCTGTCTCCACCTGTTCCAGTGTTGGAGGAAGTTGATTCCTATAGAACCTGTAATTTTGGTAAGTTTTTTGTCTTACCTGTAGTTAGAGGCTGCCTGCCGTTTCCCAGGCGGCATTGTAGCGGTTCCCGGGTGGCGATTCTCCTTGTCAGGAGTCTGCAGGGCTGCCGGTCGGGTTTTTAAACTTCCCGCCGGTCCGCTGCTGTTCACCAAACAGCTGTTCAGCGGACCGGCATAGCACAGCTCCCTGCAGCGGTCCGCAGCCTGTGCGGTCCCGTTTGCGCCTTTCCCCCTCCACTGTCGGCTCCTTCGCTGGAGTCGAACGGGGGCCGCTTCCTCTGCTGCTTTGCTCCCCCTGGAGCAAAAAACCACAAGGCCCGATTAAGGTAAGTACTTACCTCACGTCCTTGGTTGCGGGAGCGCCCGACTCCCGCTGGCCGCGTTGCACAGCTGTGCGATAATGCCGCACCTGCGCACTGGGCTGGGATCTTCACGGAATCACTCACGTGACTCCGAAGTAAAATTAGAGATAGAGGTAACTCAAGTGCAAACTGCCTTCATTGATGGAAATGTACTTCAATTTAAAAAATAATCTCTTTGTATATTGTTCTTGAACTTATTTTGACTGTCTCCTTGTGGCATCTTATTAAAGAGTTTGTTAACTTATATAACTATTAAATTCCCCATCAATATTAAAGATGCAGATACGATAATTGTGCTTAGCTGAAAGTATTTGAACATTTATAACTATATTTGTGATGCACTTATTACTAGCATAATAGAAGTGTATAAATGTTTTAAAAGAGCCAGTGAGTAAATTTGTTTTAATATATATCCCTTAAAAGGCAATATTTCATTTAATACAGCATGCAGTTATAGATACATGAGAAGCCTAATGATTTTATACAAAGTTATTTTTTCTTGATATTGTGTTTATCCTCAGGGAAAATCTTGGCTTATTGCTGGTAAGTGTTAATCAACTCTGGAGAAGATACAGAAATCCTCGCTCAGTGTCTGAATAAAACAAGCCTTGTCCTGCATTAAGAAAGGCAGTTAGCATATTTTATTTTAAATTAATGTTTTTTCAAAGATAACATGCAGTGCTTAAAGCATTGAGTTGGAGAAATTTGATGAAAATTGATCATTTCTAAATCGTTCATTCAGCTCTGAATATTCAGCCTGGTGCACATTGTGTGAGCATCTCTAATGCATTTGATGCCATTTCCTCTTGCTACAATGCAAGCAAAATTAGTGCATCTCATCAGAGGACCGAGCAACGTTGGACACGACAGGAGGATGCCATATTTAAGTTGTAGAGTGGCCTGGTGCTCTTCTGAGGAATTTCCCATTATTACTTTATGCCCTTTGTGTCCACGATCATCTCCTAATAGAAAAGGCCCACAGCAACCAAACCATCTTACTAATATGGATAAACTGATAGACCTGATGTGGTGAGTTATCTTCTCTTTTATTAAGTCCTTTCACGTTAATGTAGCTGAACACTGTTCAATTCTGAGGAGCAATTTGATGTCCGTGATTCTTTAATAACCTGTACAAGGGAAGACATCACTCAATCCTGGGGATCCAAAGATCAGGCTGTAAATTCAGTGCTTGGAATAATTTTCTGAGTGAAGGCTTCAAGTAAATCTGTGACGGCTGTCAGCAATCAAAGCCTCCTTTTTGTCTGTACTGTTTGCAGCTTATCATAGTTCCGTTTAATGTAATTGCCAGACTATGATGCCTGATTCTAAATTCTGAGTTATGCTATTCAATTCTTGACTTCTCCCTATAAATGATCTGAATAAGCATTGTCCCAAGCTCCCATCTATTCATTGGAGACCCGTGGACTATTTTTAATCAGACCTTACTGGACTTTATCTTGCACTAAATGGTATTCCCTTTATCATGTTGCTATGGATGGCTCAATTATAATCATGTGTAGTCTTTCCGCTGACTAGGGAGCATGCAACTAAAGCTTTTCACTGTACCTCAGAACATGTGACAATAAACTAAACTAACTAAATAAAAACTCCCACCTGAAGTTCTTTGTCCACAGAAGGGCCCTGACCTGAAACGTCGCCTCTCCATGTTCTCCAGAGATGCTGCCTGATCTGTTGAGTTACTCCAGCACTTTGTGCATTTTTTTGTTAACCAGTATCTGAAGTTCATTTTTTCTACTGAAACTCACATCCTTGTTTCAAATCTCTCCATAATCCAACATTTTTTACATTCTGGATTTTTTACATTTTGGCATCATCAAATTACTAATCATTTTCTAAAGTTTATGGCCTTTTAATTTATAAATTTAATTCAATTCTGTAAGATCATTGCACAGCCCGCAAAGATGGCATTACCGCCTACCACATGTACAAAATCTTGTTTACAGCAAAGTAAAACTAACCCAGTGAAATCCTCTGTAAAGTGGTTTGAATTGCAATTAATTTATCTTAGTGATAGAGCAGGGAAACAGGCCCATTGGCCCATTGAGTCCACACTGATTATTGATCACCCATTCTCACTAGTTCTATGTTATCCCACTTTCTCAACCGCTCCCGACACATTAGGGGCAATTTACAGATGCCAATCAATCTGCAAACCTGCGCAACTTTAGGATGCGGGAGGAACTTTATTCCTTGGAGTGCAGGAGGATGAGGGGTGATATTATAGACGTATAAAACCACAAGAGGAATAGATTAGGTAAACACAATCTTTTTCCCAGAGTAGGGGAATTAAAAACCAGAGATTTAATTAGAAACTGAGGGGTAGCTTTTTTTACACAAAGGGTGGTGGGTGTATGGAACGAGCTGCCAGAGGAGGTAGTTGAGGCAGGTACTATCGCAACATTTAAGAAACATTTAGAAAGATACATGGATAGAGAAGGTTTCGAGGAATATGGAACCAAATTAGGCAGGTGGAACTAGTGTAGTGGGTCTGGGCAAGTTGGGCTGACGCTGTATGACTCTATGACTCTATGATACAAGGTCCCTGACAGCACCATTTTTACTTCAACTCATTCAGCATCATTTTGCCAGGGAGGTGCACTAGGATGATATTGATTGTGAGAAATTGGTGATGGAGTGTAAAACTACAAAGGCAGAGTGCTGGGAATGTTCCACTGTTCAAACAACATCAGTAGAGAGAGAGGCCCATGGCAGCAAGGTCAGTATGGGAATGGGAAAGGGCGTTAAAATACTTAGCAACCGAGAGATCCAGTAGGTTTTACACAAGCTGAACACTTGCGCTCAGTAAGTCAAGGCCACCATTTTAACTCCCCTTCTCAATCCCATACTGACCTTTCTGTCCTGGGTCTCCTCCATTACCAGAATGGGATCACAAGCAAACTGGATGAACAGCACCTCATAGCTTACAATTTCTCCAATTTTAGGTAACCTCCTAATAAATCTCTCAAATAAAACCCCTCCATTTCTCCCCTGCAAACCCCCCATCTCTTCCCCCTCCCCTATCATCCTCTGTGTCCAACCTAGACTCCCAGCTATTTCTCCCCTTTCCCACCGCCTCCACCCCACATATCCCCCCCCCACCCCTACTTTCCGTCCTCTGGCTTTACAATTCACAACTACTCAACTCTCTCTCACACCTGCTTTTATCTCTGGCCTTTGTTTCAACCATCTGCTTATGAAAGAATAAACGTTCCCCTGTGTTAAGCTGCAATGCCTTATCCTGCCTCTCCCCTCTTCCAGGTTTCTTCTCCCCCCCCTCCCCCCCCCCCCCCCGACAATCAGTCTGAAAAAGGGTCTCAACCTGAAATGTCACAATTTTACAACGACAACAGCCTAATGCGTGATTGTCCCAATTCTGAAATAAATGTGGCTGTCACCATTGCACAGTGGATTTACAATTTTGGTCATAATTAATTTTGCAACCTGCAAATAAACCTTACAATAACTTACTATATAATGAAGGCATTTCTCGATGTCAAATTTAAATGCTGGAGCATATTAACAATTGGATTGTTAAACTGCCTGAGGATAGATATTTCAAATCAATGCATCTTTCATTTTTTTCACACAAATACAAAAAGTTAGAGAATCTTAACAAACACTTAGTTTGAAATCTCAGCCTAGTGTTTTTGCCAATCAATCTTTAATTGTGCGGAAACCATTTTTAAGGTTTAGACAGAGAACATCTTTGAATAGATAATTCATTTTTGTCTAAGAAGGAACTGCAGATGCTAGTTTAAACCAAAGATGCTGCCTATCGCACTGAGTTACTCCAGCTTTTTGTGTTCATTTTTGTCATTTGAAGTAATGAAATGGAAATCTCTTTTGGTCAATATAGTTTTAGTGATCTTGTGTGGAATAAGTACGTCCAGGAAGTGCAAATACTTCTGAAGATGTGTTGTTAGCAAGAGGAAGTCCTGCTGCACACCCATCACATTCCACACTTGATTGATTGACTAAACGGTACAGATATAAACCCTTCAGCCAACCGAGCCCACGCCAGTCATTGATCACCCGCTCACACTAGTTCTGCTATCGCACTCGCCTCATCTACTCCCTACACACAATCTACACAAGAACTTACAAACCCGTACGTCTTTGGGATGTGGGAGGAAACCGGAGCTCCCAAAAGAAACACACATGGTCAGAGGTAGAACGTGCAAACTCCACACGGACAGCACCCATGGTCAAGATCGAACCCAGGTTACTGTGAAGCAGCAGCTCCACAAGGGACACCATTTTACACTATTATTTTGAGGCTCTATTTAACAGATAACAAAATAAGGATGGCCTGTGACACTCACCATGAATAAACTTGTCCAGAACATAAGAAATAAATATTATGCTATTTGTATATAAATAAAACAATAAACTGCAGTAAACCCCATTTTGGAATGAGCTTCCAGTGAAGGTGGTGGAGGCAGGTTCGTTTTTATCATTTAAAAATAAATTGGATAGTTATATGGATGGGAAGGGAATGGAGGGTTATGGTCTGAGCGCAGGTATATGGGACTAGGGGAGATTATGTGTTCGGCACGGACTAGAAGGGTCGAGATAGCCTGTTTCCGTGCTGTAATTGTTATATGGTTATATGGTTATTTGCCTGGCAAATTTGAAAGATGGATACTGTACAGCTCCTGCAATCTATCATAGTTAGAGCAAAGTGGTTTGTTGTGGCAAGTAATTTGTTCTCACTCAAATCCACCTCCAGTAGTGCACAATTGTGTCACTCGAGCTACAAATCATACCACATGAAATATGCAAAGAAATGATTTTCTCACAGGATGTAGTGCCAGCCTAAATCACTTAACCTAATCATCATATTATTAAATCTCATCAATGATTCTTCAAATTTATTCTCATATCATAACACTCACTTCATAGTGATAATTCCGACCTGATGCTTCATTTGGGAAGTGAAAGAATGGCAAAGTGAGTTTTGTCAAAAATATTGCTACTTAGCAATTTTTTTTCTCCTCCCTTTTGCTTAGTCATAAGAGTTATAGATATAGAGTGGAAACAGGCCTTTCGGCCCAACTTGCCCACACCGGCCAACATGTCCCAACTACACTTGTCCCTTCTGAGCGCTAGGCTCCAATCTAGGCAAATGTATTAGTCTAAGCAAAGGTGCTGGTTAATATGCAAAAGGACACAAAGTGCTAGAGTAACTCAACAGATCAGGCAGCAACTCTGGAGAACATCAATAGATGACATTTTGGATCAAGACTCTCGTTCAGACTCAGTATTGTATTATATTGAGTAGTTTGTTAGTTACCAGTTATTTTGCTCACAGAAATATCACCTTTGCATAGGCGTCAGTAGAATTTTAGGTACTTTATTTTACCTGGCATTATCACCCACTCCATTGTTTTTTAAAATATTGTTTTAAATAATTAAAATAATTAGTTTTTGTAGCTTCCACAGAGCCAACACAGTACTTCAACACAAGAATAACCTAAATGGTACCAATGGGCCAAGTTGGATAGGTTTGTTAATTGGTTCTTCCTCCTGCTCCCAACATTGAGCAACAGGTTGGTTATGCAGAAAGTCAATGCCTTCCTTAGCAAGAACCTGGACCCAACACAATTTGACTACAACCACAATAGATCAATGGAGAATGCAGTCTCACTGACTCTCCACTCTGCACTGGACCACTTGGACAATCAAAACACACACGGCAGACTGTTGTTCAACGACTACAGCTCCGTATTCAAAACCATCATCCCCTACAAACCTGTTACTCAGCTCAGGGAACTGGGTCTCTCTGCATCCCTTTCCAACTGGATCCACAACTTCGCAGTAACAGACCATAATTGGTATGGATTGACAACATGTCTTCCTCAATAACTATCAGTGCAGGGGCACCAGTGCTCTACTCACTCTGTGTAGCAGGACACAGTTCCTTCTCCATCTTTAAATTCACTGACAATACCAACATTATTGAACGAATTACAGGTAATGATGAGTCGAGGATAATACGAGGAATCCAGAGATGCTGATTGACTCGCTGAGTTACTCCAGCATTCTGTGTCTTTCGGTGTAAACCAGCATCTGTAGTTCCTTCCTGCACATGTACACTGATTGCCTATTTGGAATTCAAAGGATGTCTTCAAGTATCACAATAGGTTCCAAATGTTTTTGTTTCTGCATCTAAGATATTTACTCCTACGCCTACTTCTTTTCTATTTCTAATCCCCTTTGCACTTCTGCAATTATCTGTTTGCTGAGAAATGCTGATGAATTATATGATACATATTTATGGTGCTGGCTGTGTGAAGATTGCACATTCTTCCTGTGGACAGATTTGTTTCTTCCCAGTGCCCTGATTTCCTTCCACACATGAGGGTAGCACAGTGGCACATTGGAAGAGCTGTTCCCTCACAGCACCAGAGACCAGGGTTCGATCCAGACTACTTTTGCTGTCTGCGCAGAGTTTGTACGTTCTCCCTGCGACTGCGTTGGTTTTTCTCCGGGTGTTCCGGTTTTCTCCCGTATTCCAAAGATGAGAATTCATAGGTTAACTGTTAAATTATCCTGATATTTAAGTGAGTGATAAAGTCTCGAGGAGTTAATGGGAATGTGAGGAGAACAAATAGGGATGATGTAGACTTAGTGTCAGTAGGTGCTTGATGCTCAGCATGGTCTCATTGGGCTGAAGGGTCTATTTCTATGCTGTATCCCATATGAGTCTATGACTTTATGAAGTCAGTGGAACTACAGTTTAGATGTGGAGGGGATTCAACATAATGTTTACTCTCCCTTTGTTTGCACAATAACAATTTAATTCTTACTCTCCATCAGAATGAGGTACAGGTCCACCACCAATTTGTCAAACCATTGACAAACAAAGGTCACGGCTTGGTATCAAAGGTCACGGCCCGAGATACCAGCCCACAAATTCAGCCATGGAAGACAGCTGTGGGTACGGGCCATAGTTCCAGCTCCTAGCCGCAGGCAACAAATTCGACCCGCTGATCGGCGCAGAGGTCCGCTAGAGATCGAGACCGGCCGCTTCACCGGCCGTGGCTCCACATTCGGGGAGGGATTTTGACCGGATTAAAGGGGGGGGGGGGGGGGGGAGGGGTGCAGAACACCATTTGCCGGAAAATCAGTGGTGGACCTGTATGTTGCTTTTAATCTGCATTCCACTTGACTTTAAGCTTCCAACGACCTTGAGCTTCTTACATCCGTCTTTTTCACCATAAAATCGGCTTGCATTATCTCAATGACATTGTCCTCCTCCTCACATATTCAGCCCATCTGTTCATGAAACCCTCGTCAAGATCTTTATGTTCCCCAGACTTTATTGATAAGGTCAGGCATGTCGTCACACACCAGAATCTCTCCAGTCAGCCCAGCATCTGCCGAGCTGTCTGACTCTTTTCTTCTCTTTCCTGATGCAGCCAAAGAATGAGCAGCATTGGCTTCCCTTCCTCCACCCACAGTGATACCAGCGGTGACACAAGAAAATGCAGCTGCAGGAATCTTGAGCAAGAAAACAAAAGGTTGGAGGAATTCAACGGGACAAGCAGCATCTGTGGGGGGTAAGGACAGACAATGTTTTGGGTCGGGAGGCTTCTACAGACCGATGGAAACTGGAAAAGAGAGGGGCAAAGCCTGGTTAGCGATAGGTGGATATAGACGAGGGAGTTGATTGGCAGATGGGTGGAGCAAGTGACAAAGGTCTGTAAGAGGTAAAAAGGAGACAAATCGCTTCAAACAAGTAAAGGAATGAAATGTGAAGGAGTGAAATGTAAAGCCGGGTGGAGAGATATGGATGCAAGGGAACGGGAAGGAAGGGAAAGTGGGAGGATAAGAAGGAAAAGCCGTAGGGTGGCACAGTAGCACAGCGGTAGAGTTGCTGGTTACAGCACTAGAGACCAGGGATCGATCCTGACTACAGGTGCAACACATTTCACTAAACTGCCTTAATAGCTATCCGACCAAAGTGGATGACTTCACATTTCAACACACAATACAGCAATACATTTGCTAGTCCTCTAGTTGTCTGTAGCACATTCAGCTTCACAACGTACTTTCCCATATCAGTGACTTGTAGAGTCTACACATCCCCATGGTATCCACTGGCTACACTCTGCAAACAACTGTTTACTTCTACTGCTTTCAGTTAACTATTATTCTCGGTCCAATACACACTGTAAACCTTTAATAATATGAAGCATAACCTTTTACCCAGAACCTTATAGCATCCTGTGTAGTGGCCATTTGGCTGGTTTTGTGTGTCATTGATGATGGCATGTGTCTTTAAAGTTTAGACTGCCCGTTATATTGTGGGTGGGATTTATGACGTATTTTTGGGTGTGTTTTGAGCTAAGTTTCTTGCGCAGAAGCTTAGTTGTTAGTTTAGTTTCAGACCAGCATGGAGAAGGTTTACCCTTTGACCATGCGAAGTGTAATGGAGACACAAGGATTTTTCTAATGTTTAAAGCGATAAGCTGTAGTTCGATGAAGATTATAGTAACGAGTCGGAAGAAGTTTGGACATGCCTTATTGTTTTTTATCAACAAGAAATAATTTATTAATCAAAAGATTGTGTTTTTGCAGACTTATTTGTGAAGAAGCTCTGAAGGTCCGACGGTGAGCTCGCATGCATATAAAGACATTCCCCTTAACCATGCAGTCCATTTAGCGGCTAGAGGGAGTAATCGCTTGAACTATATAAAAATCTGCTGCTACATTCTGTAAGAAAGTTTACATCATACTCTTACATTCTCTCTTAACAAATGTTCACTTTACAAGTCTTGACACGCAGTTTCTAGCACCACTGATGTTAAGCTAAATGGTTTATTGATTACTGTTGGTATTGGTATTGGGGTTTATTATGGTTACATGTACTGAGATACAGTGAAAAAGCTTTACTTGTGTGCTATCCAATCTAATAATACCATACTGGACAATCAAGTCCTATACAAATACAACAACAGAAAAAATACCAGAATGAAGAATATACTGTTGCAGCCTTATAGCGTTACAGTTGCAGAGAAGAAGTCTAAAGTCTGCAGTCAGGTAGATTGGAAGATTGAGACTACACACTAATGGGAGGCCTGTCTGTAGTTTGTTAACAGCAAGGACAAAGCTATTCCTGAATCTGGTGGTATGTGCCTTCAAGTTTTTGTATCTACAAACCACAGGAAGTGAAGAGGGGATGAAAAAGGTCCTTGATTATGTTGGCTGCTTTTCCAAGGCTATATGAAGTATAGGTGGAGTCAATGGTGAGGAATTGGTTTGTGCGATGGACTGGGCTACATCCACAACTCTAAGTTCTTGTATCTTCCACAAAACTGTTGCCTAACCAACTTGTGATGCATCCGATAGAATGCTCTCTATCTTGCATCTGTAGAGGTTGTTAAAAATCATAAGCTCATGTTATAGGAGAAGAATTAGGCCATTCAGCCATCAAGTTTACTCCGCCATTCAATCATGGCTGATCTATCTTTCCAACTCAACCCCATTCTCCTGCCTTTTCCCCATAACACCCATACTACTCATGAATCAGTCAATCTGTGCCTTAAGAATACCCAATGACTTGACCTCAACAGCCGCTGTGGCAATGATTTCTCAGATTCACCACCCTCTGACGAAAGAAATTCCTCCGCATCTCCTTTCTAAAGGTTCGTCAGTTTTATTCTGAAGCTATAGCCCTTGTCCTAGACTCTTCCGCTAGGTGGAAGATTGATGTCTCAAAACCACATTACAAGGCTCTAATCCTCCTCCTCCTCCTTGCTTTAGTGAGAGCATCATTCGCTACCTCCCATGAATCATTTATAAAATCACTCATTAAACAAGGATCATTCTAAAATCTTTGGATACTTGGCAGATCAATACCAAAGTAACTTTCATTTCTGCATCATTTTTGAAATCATAAGGCATAGATAATTAGGTGAGGGTGTTTATACTATGTTAGTCCCATTAATAGCTCCAGAACTAATTGTTTGTTTTCTAACAAATTGTTTAAGTTTTTAATTCTCACTAGATCCTGGTGTTTGTGCCCTTTCTAAAATCTTTTACCATAAAGATAATAATAGTTTGCTCAATATCTTTATCAATTCCTCTGATCTCAACCCTCAAGGGACTACCTTTACTTATGTTTGATTTTAATTTAACTACAGAGGTCATCACACACAGAGTTTTAAAAGAATAACCCCCAACGCAGCCGTTCCCTACCCGCAGCCCCCCACGGGAGACGAGGTCCTCGAACTGAAGCCGTTCTTGAAAGGCCGAATTAAATGGCGTCTCTTGAGGTTGAAATGCGGGCGCCAGCAGCCGTTATAGTCGCTGGCCAGCAGGAGGCGACAACATGAGTGAGGGGGGGGGGGGGGGGGGGGGGGAGAAGGATCTGATTAAAAACGTGAACTTAAAGGCGACGAAATGTAATGAGGAGCTGATACATAGAAAGAAAAGCGAAATCTCCACCGAAATGGAAAAGACCTGGGAGATTGAGCGTCTGGATTCGGTGTGGCAGTAAATCAAATGAAGAAAGTAAAAGGATCCATTCCGATTGGACATCTGCGAGCATCGGCCGTTCCGATTGGACATCTGCGAGTATCGGGCACGAATCAAAAGGCAGAAAGGCAGCCAGTCGTCAGGCACAGAGATAGATAGATAGATAGATAGATAGATAGATAGATAGATAGATAGATAGATAGATAGATAGATAGATAGATAGATAGATAGATAGATAGATAGATGATAGAAGATAGAAGATAGAAGATAGATAGATAGTAAATAGATAGATAGATAGAAGCTAGATAGAAGATAGATAGATAGATAGATAGATGATAGATAGATAGAAGATAGATAGATAGATGATAGATAGATAGAAGATAGATAGATAGATAGATAGAAGATAGATAGATAGATAGATAGATAGATAGATAGATAGATGATAGATAGATAGATAGATAGATAGATGATAGATAGATAGATAGATAGATAATAGATAGATAGATAGATAGATAGATAGATAGATAGATGATAGAAAGATAGATGATTGATAGATAGATAGATAGATAGATAGATAGATAGATAGATAGATAGATAGATAGATAGATAGATAGATAGATAGATAGATAGATAGATGATAGATAGATAGATAGAAGATAGAAGAGATAGATAGAAAATAGATAGATAGATAGAAGCTAGATAGAAGATAGATAGAAGATAGATAGATAGATAGATGATAGATAGATAGAAGATAGATAGATAGATGATAGATAGATAGATGATAGATAGATAGATAGATAGATAGATAGATAGATAGATAGATAGATAGATAGATAGATAGATAGATAGATAGATAGATAGATAGAAGATAGATAGATAGATAGATAGATAGATAGATGATAGAAGATAGATAGATAGATGATAGAAGATAGATAGATGATTGATAGAAGATAGATAGAAGATAGATAGATAGATAGATTAGATAGATAGATAGATAGATAAATAGATAGATAGATAAATAGATAGATAGATAGATAGATAGATGATAGATAGATAGAAGATAGATAGATAGTAAATAGATAGGATAGATAGAAGCTAGATAGAAGATAGATAGAAGATAGATAGAAGATAGATAGATAGATGATAGATAGATAGAGATAGATAGATAGATAGAAGATAGATAGATAGATAGATAGATAGATAGATAGATAGATAGATAGATAGATAGATAGATAGATAGATAGATGTTGCAGGAAAATCAATTGTTATTGTGACTATGAAACTCTTTAGCCCCTAACTCCCTTTCCCCCATCGACACAATTGTCTTTATAACATGATTTTCTGGAGCATGGAGTTTCTTAGGATATAACCATCACGTTTGAGCTGACATGCCTGTAATATGTTTCCACATGTCCCGGATTCCCCCATGGAGAGCATTGTGCTGTGTCAGCTTTCAATGTGTGTATGTTGTCACACAAAGATCTCAATGTATATTTAATGCCTTTAATATGTAAGCCATTGCCTAAACTTCCAGCCATAAGATGAATTTCATAGCTATTCCCTCACATTGGTCATCCTATAAGACAGAACAACTTTATCCATAATCTTGCTGCACCATTTGATCCAGGCATACATCACCCGTGTGTGGACGTGGCATCGACGGACGAGAGGATGACTAAACCAAAAGAGTCCGAAGACGAAACACCTACTAACCGAAAGGATTGGATGCCTAAATGCAAACTAACACAAAGGGCGTTTAGGCGTCCCATCCTTTCCATTAGTAGGCGTTTCATCTCGGACTCTTTTGGTTTATTGGCGTTTCGGCCTCGTTTCCATTCGGTTCTTTGGCTTCAACTTCTTTGCTTCGGCTTCTTGTCTGTCGGCGCCATGTCCGGGTACCACATCACCTGCCCTACTCCAATACTACCAACATCCCCCTTCATATTGTTTAAGAAGGAACTGAAGATGCTGGAAAATCGAAGGTAGACAGCATCCATGGAGCGAAGGAAATAGGCAACGGCAATGACGTTACCTATTTCCTTCGCTCCATAGATGCTGCCGCACCCGCTGAGTTTCTCCAGCACTTTTGTCGACCTCCTTTATATTGTCTTTGCTTCAGCTAATTTGTTCATGGAACTCTCAAGCATTCACTAACTCTAGAATTGACTACTGCAACAAGAGGGGTCTCAACCTAAAACATCGCCTACTCGTGTTCACCAGGGATGCTGCCTGGCCGGCTAAGTTACTCCAGTACTTTGTGTCTTTTTTTGTAAACCAGCATTTGCAGTTCCTTGTGTCTCCAATACTTTACTGTGTAGCTTCCATGCAATGATCACTCAAAACTCTCTGACCTAAATCCAGACTCACACCAAATACCATGTCCTTTCCCCTCTTTGTTCTATGACTTATTTAGGCTCCTGATTTGCTAAAGCCTCAGTTTTGCAATGCTCACCCTTTTAAATCTTCCACCTATGTTCTGCGAGCTTCTCCAAGCCTATTATTCCCCAATGTAATTGGACTCCTCCAATTCTATCCTCGTCATAAGTGATAGGAGCAGAATTAGGCCATTTGGTCCAACAAATCTACTTCATCATTCAATCATCTCTCCCTCTCAACCAAATTCTCCTGCTTTCTCCACATGACCTTTGACACCCTTACTAATCAAGAATCTCCAAATGTTCACCTTAAAAATACCCTCCACTGCCATCTGTGGTACACTCTCTTGCACTCTCAGTTTTAATTGTTACATAATTGGTAGTTTTGCTCTAGATGCATAGGCCTTTAGCTCTGAAATTCTCTTCCTTAATTTCCTAATTTCTCTACTGCAATGTTCTCACTTAAGCTGCTCCTTAAAACTGCCTATGTTTTGGGGTAAGTTCTTCTGCAAGAATCACATTGTCAAATATCACTCAACAATGTACCTAAACCTGTTACACTGCTAATGCCAGGAGGACATTTATTGTTCCGTTGCGGGACGTATGGCAATAAGGCTCTCTGGACTCTTGACTAAGGGGCACCTTGGAACATCCTGCTGTGCTAAAAGCTCAAAGTACAAATTATCTTTGTTGAATAACACCATCCATTTTGTTCCTTCCTTTCAAAATGGGCACATCCCGAGGTGTACATTCATGGCTGTAAGTACCTCATATATGTCAACCTGCTGCACAGTTGTTGGTTCAATTGTTTGCCCATGTATCGCAATAGAGTTGATTTGCATATTCAATTTATAATAACATAATTGCTGTGAGATTCATGTCTGCAATATCGCCCCTGTGCCTGAAGCCTTGCCAATGCAATCGGTCATTGATTTAAATCAGACCTCAGCAGATGTTACATGGATACTTTCCCAACATTGCACATGGAATGACATAACATTAATTGCTATAAGAAATGAACACTACAGTCAAGGCTGATCCAGAAATGGCAGATGAATCCCACAAGTTTCAACAATTATAGCTATTTATTTCTAATCGGATGAAGCAGTTGGAACAGAGGCAGTCAAAATAACCTGAGGTAAATCATTTTCAAAAATGCAGATCAAACTAATTTTACACTTGATGTGGCAAATTATTTCGAAACACCTACATCTGGTTGGATTTGTCATGCACTAGTGAAGTGTTTATCATTGCAGAGTCAACAGCAGGAATGGATATTACCGCTATATAATTGAGGGTATAAAGAATCTGTGCACAGTCACGTCACAGTTGCAGGAATATTCTCTGACGATCTGTGCTTATTAGTATCCCTACCTGGCTCAAAGAAAATGTTTTGTACACTCCAAATTTTAAGGAAATCTGTTAATAATTTAAAGCATCTCGTAGGCATAGAGCTAAAACAATTAGAATTGTTATCATGCCCTTACTGAATGCCAGTGGTAGGGGATTTATGTCTTCACTAAGGAAGACATAAATAATTTGCCGGAAATAGCAGGGGACTGCGGGTCAAAGGAGTTGGAGGAATTGAGTGAAATCCAGGTTAGCCGGGAAGTGGCGTTGGGTAAATTGAATGGATTAAAGGCCGATAAATCCCCAGGGCCAGATAGGCTGCATCCCAGAGTACTTAAGGAAGTAGCTCCAGAAATAGTGGATGCATTATTAATAATCTTTCAAAACTCTTTAGATTCTGGAGTAGTTCCTGAAGATTGGCGGGTAGCAAACGTAACCCCACTTTTTAAGAAGGGAGGGAGAGAGAAAATGGGGAATTACAGACCGGTTAGTCTAACATCGGTAGTGGGGAAACTGCTAGAGTTAGTTATTAAAGATGGGATAGCAGCACATTTGGAAAGTGGTGAAATCATTGGACAAAGTCAGCATGGATTTACGAAAGGTAAATCATGTCTGACGAATCTTATAGAATTTTTCGAGGATGTAACTAGTAGCGTGGATAGGGGAGAACCAGTGGATGTGGTGTATCTGGACTTCCAGAAGGCTTTCGACAAGGTCCCACATAAGAGATTAGTATACAAACTTAAAGCACAAGGCATTGGGGGTTCAGTATTGATGTGGATAGAGAACTGGCTGGCAAACAGGAAGCAAAGAGTAGGAGTAAACGGGTCCTTTTCACAATGGCAGGCAGTGACTAGTGGGGTACCCCAAGGCTCAGTGCTGGGACCCCAGCTATTTACAATATATATTAATGATCTGGATGAGGGAATTGAAGGCAATATCTCCAAGTTTGCGGATGACACTAAGCTGGGGGGCAGTGTTAGCTGTGAGGAGGATGCTAGGAGACTGCAGGGTGACTTGGATAGGCTGGGTGAGTGGGCAAATGTTTGGCAGATGGAGTATAATGTGGATAAATGTGAGGTTATCCATTTTGGTGGCAAAAACAGGAAAGCAGACTATTATCTAAATGGTGGCCGATTGGGAAAGGGGGAGATGCAGCGAGACCTGGGTGTCATGGTACACCAGTCATTGAAGGTAGGCATGCAGGTGCAGCAGGCAGTAAAGAAAGCGAATGGTATGTTAGCTTTTATTGCAAAAGGATTTGAGTATAGGAGCAGAGAGGTTCTACTGCAGTTGTACAGGGTCTTGGTGAGACCACACCTGGAGTATTGCGTACAGTTTTGGTCTCCAAATCTGAGGAAGGACATTATTGCTGTAGAGGGAGTGCAGAGACGGTTCACCAGACTGATTCCTGGGATGTCAGGACTGTCTTATGAAGAAAGACTGGATAGACTTGGTTTATACTCTCTAGAATTTAGAAGATTGAGAGGGGATCTTATAGAAACTTACAAAATTCTTAAGGGGTTGGACAGGCTAGATGCAGGAAGATTGTTCCCGATGTTAGGGAAGTCCAGGACAAGGGGTCACAGCTTTAGGATAAAGGGGAAATCCTTTAAAACCGAGATGAGAAGAACTTTTTTCACACAGAGAGTGGTGAATCTCTGGAACTCTCTGCCACAGAGGGTAGTTGAGGCCAGTTCATTGGCTATATTTAAGAGGGAGTTAGATGTGGCCCTTGTGGCTAAGGATCAGGGGGTATGGAGAGAAGGCAGGTACGGGATACTGAGTTGGATGATCAGCCATGATCATATTGAATGGCGGTGCAGGCTCGAAGGGCCGAATGGCCTACTCCTGCACCTAATTTCTATGTTTCTATGTTTCTATGATATCACTCTATTCTCTCAGACAACAAGAGCAAATGCACAAAAATTAGATATACTTTTATATCATACTAGACCAAGTGCAGACCCGTTGGGTCTGTTCCCCCAACGTGCGGTTGTGAGGGGGAGGGGGGTGGGTGAGGCAGCAAACAGCGTCACACACACTAACTATCCCCCCCCCCAACACACGCTAATAACCCCCCTTGATATTATATTAATATTATTAATTTGCTCTTTTTACCCCATAACCACGACAAACATGTTCTGCAGTGAATTGATGACAGCTTTGATAAACGAGGACTTGGAACTACATTACATGCTGCAATGCTTCTCTTGAATCGGCATTCATTTCATATGTGCTTTTATTTTGAGAGCTCTCCAGTTATTGACGCACACTTATTTGCTCCAGATTTCATGTTACAAATAAATTGACCAGATTTCACAGATGTGCGGGCAGCAGTGTGATCCAACTGGTCATATTCCTGGAAGTTAGCACTGAATGGTGCTATATAATTCAAAGTGTCAAATGATGAGAAATATTGCCTCCTGCATTTCACACTGGTTTACGGGAATTATGAAGCCTAAAATCCAGATAACTTGTTATTGGCCAGCAGATGGGAGCAAAAGCTGCTACCATTAATTTTTCAAACCAATGAACTAAAGCTCGAATTTCTACTCAATTTAGCTCTCCCGTGCTTTCCCATCATCCCTAATTAATCTATATAAAAACAGTGTGAAATTCATTGGAATTCGTTCAATTCAATGGAAATGTCAAATACTAGAGGGCATAGCTAAAAGGTAAGAGGAGTAAAAGGTAAGAGGAGCAACGTTTAGGGGAGATGAGCTGGGGCAATGTTTCTTTACATGGAGGGCAATGAGTGTGTGGGACATGCTACCAGGATGATGGAGGCACATACGATATAAAGAGACTTTTGTATAAGCACGTGGATATTCATGGAGGGATCTGGGTCATGTGCAGGCAGAGGAGATTAGTTTATCTTGGCATCTTGTTCGGAACAGACATCGTGGGCTGAAGGGCCTGTCCCTACGCTGTACTATTTTTATGTTTTATGTTCAATGTTCATTTCCCGACTTTATTCCACATTGATCTTAGACTGAGATGCAAACTTTGCTACGATCATTGAAGGTCAGGAACTTTAGACGATAATGACTGCTAACGGTTTTAACAGTTAATATTGCATCAGGAATTACTAAGAGCTTATATCAACATACCTTAAGGCTTTGCATCCACTGTGTTATTGAAAGCCATTTTCCACCACAATACAGAGGCAGGGTTGAAATTGTCACTAGCATTGTATACAGTAAGGAGTACTATGGGGACGGGAAGGAAAGGATGGAAGGAAGACTGGATTTGAGAATACATTCCACAATTTATTTGAATTCCAAGAATGTACTGATGGCGTGTGTCTTCTGATGAACGTCTGCACCAAAAAGGCAAGAGTAGAGCTGGGCAAACTAGCACAGGAAGGCATAGAGGCACAATATACAGCTCCTGCTGCTCTGTGGTAATATAGACAATTGATACACGCAGCCTGTATGGTGCAAGCTCATTTCAAGGTTGCCAGAGATGATCGACATGATATAGGAATATAAGGAATAGGAGCAGGAATACACCATTGGATTCTCAGCAATAATTTCCTGAATTATTAAACTTATTATTAATTATTTTCTGATTTGAATAAGTTCAATGGCTGTGTTTTGACAACCTTCCAAGACAGAGTAGACATTTCTCCTCAGCTCAATCCTAAATATCTTACTTCATATTCTGAGACTGTAGCTGTTCCTTTTATGTTTCTCAGCCAGGTATAATGCTCACGAGTCTTGCAAGAATTTTGTATGTCCCAGTCAAATCACCTCTCATCCTTCTAAGCACGCCAAGTTTACACAATCACCTCTCATCTAACAATCCTGCGCTTCCTAGAGCCAGTCAAGTGAATCTTCACTACATCAGTGTTTCAGCAACTTTATCATTGGATAGGTAAGGAAGACCAATATTGAACACAATCCTCAAGGATGCAGCCTCATCTAGACCCTATACAGTACGGTAGTTCAAACCTCTCATTAAAAAAACCCAGACCATTTGCCTCATGTGCACGTTAGCTTTCAATTACTGGAGTACAAACATTCACAAATCTTCTTCAACTAATAACAAGGAACTGCTGATGCTGGCTTACAAAAAAGGACACAAAGTGCTGGAGTAAGTCACTGAATCAAAACTCATCCCTGCAGAACGTGGCTTGGTGACATTTTGGGTGGGGACCCTTCTTCAGAAGGTCTACTTGACACTCTGCTTTTCTCCATCGTACATCAAAGTGGATAGCTTCATTATTTGTTCCATATTATAATCTATCTTACCCACTTACGCAGCTTGCAATATCCTCTTAAAGCTTCTCCAGTTCTGCAGTGCAATAATGCTCAAATCTGCAGTTTGTCTTGTCATGCTCCTTATAAATTTTGAAAGCATAATCATTGTTTCATGAAAATGTAGTTTAGTTTAGTTAAGAGATACAGCACGGAAACCAGTCCAGCAAGTTCACACCGACCATTGAAGACTCGTTTAAACTATTTGTTATCCCGTTTTCTCACCCACTCCCTACTTTCTAAGTGCAATTTACTGTGGTCAATAAACCTACAAACTGCACATCTTTGGGATATAGAAGGAAACTGGAGCACCCGAAGGAAACTCATGGGGTCACAGGGAGAACGTGCAAACTCCACACTGACATCACCAGAGGTCAGGATCAAACCCGGGTCTCTGGCAATGTGAGGCAACAGCTCTACCAACTACACTACTGTGCCACTGATCCCACAACTCTCTGAATAAATGGAGTCTCTACTTTGGGTATGTCCATTTGTGTCAGGCATTTAAAGGGATCCTACATGTATCTGTTGGAGACTTGGTGTTCATCTTTAGCTTATTGTTCCCTTCCACCACCTCTCTTCCCTGTATACCTGTGATGGATTACCTTTTTTAAGATTAACATGGACACCAGTGGGGCATTTCAATAACTCACATCACAAAACATTGGTGGTAAGAGGACAATGGTGCTTCCAATAGGGTTAAATGAGCTTCACGTTAAATATCAGCTCATATTGCACACTGCTAAACCTTCCCATATAAAAATCCCCTGGTTGGAAATACTGCTAATGAGGAGGTCCAGATATGGATCAAAAGTATGCAGAGGGGGTAGATCAGCAAGAACAACCAGTTTTACTAAGTTACAAAGCACTATGGATGAGTAAATGTTCCTTGTCCACTTATCATGTCAAATCACATCAATGTGCTGAATTTATGTACCTTGTACCTTCATGCAGACCAGAGAACAGGACACTACTTAAAGATTTAAAAGCCTTAAAGCAATAGTATCATTCGCATCCATAAGTCATAGGAACAAAATTAGGCAATTCGGCCCATCAAGTCTACTCCGTCATTCAATCATGGTTGATCTATCTTTCACTCTCAACCCCATTCTCCTGCCTTCTCCCAATAACCCGACACCCTTACTAATCAAGAATCTGTCAATCTCTGCCTTAAAAATATCCATTGGCTTGGCCTCCACAGCTGTCTGTGGCAATAAATTCCACAGATTTACCACCTTCTGACCAAAGAATTGTTCTTGTTCAGAACCAAACTGCATCCCATATTGTTAAAAAAAAACCATTTACAATTTATTTCCAAATGTACATAGTCATATCTATTAGCAAACTGTGATCCTTATGTTGGTACTGCTCATTTCTATTTCATTTGCAGATTCATTGCATGTTACTGGATGATCATTTACCACTGGACAATAATGTCACATCCTGACTCTTCACAGAAATACTTTCCGTTGTACCTTCATGAACCATCATGGGATTCACTTTAGGGAGTTTTACCATCTCATGATCTTTTTCACCCAACGCTGGTCCACGTGGATTTACCTGACTTTCTCATCAACTTCCATGTGATTCACACAAAGGGTGGGACATAGGTTTAAGGTGCGGTGGAGGAAAGATTTAATAGGAACCTGAGGGGTAACTTTCTCACGCAAAGGGTGATGGGTGTAAGGAACGAGCTTGCAGAGGAGGTAGTTCATCTAGTTACTATCGCAATGTTTAAGAAACATACAGACAGGTACATGGATAGCACAGATTTAGAGGGATATGGGCCAAGCGCAGGCAGGTGGGACTACGGTAGAGGCGACATATTGGTTGGTATGGGCAAGTTGGGCTGAAGGGCCATGCTGTATGACTCTATGATCCTATACTCTTAGATGCATTTACCTCCACCATTTCCTGGATACCCCGCATCAGCTCAATTCTAATCTATTAGGTTTCAACAAACTAATCCTGTAAACAGTATTTCTCTTTGTGGCTCCTGTCACGAGTCTTTACTGATTGTTCTGCTATTCAAACCATCCTTCTGTCTAGATTGGGCTAAACGTGACTCAACGGTCCCTTGACAGTTCTGTGCATCTGTATTTCTGCCTGAGTGTGTCTAACTGTGGAGTGTGGCACTGACATATAGTTTAAGTGAAATGATGTGTCAATGTTTCATGGAGATGTTCGAAGAAACTTCCCTGATCTGTTTCTTCAGTGCCTCCTCTACCATGCAAACAGACATTTCTACATCCCCATTTGGAGTTGGCTGGTCAGAAAAACAGAAGAGTGGCTTCAGTCCATTACCCTTCAGCACTAGACACAAGATGCTGGAGTAACTCAGCGGATCAGGCAACATTCTGCAGATTAGGTGTTGTTTTGGGTCGGAGACCTTCTTCAGACTGAGAGGTGGTGGTGGGATGATGTGGGGGTGGGGGGAAGATAAACTGGAGATGAGAAAAGCTCAGAAGAAATCAGGCCTGATTTCACAGGAAGGGTGGAACCCCTAATGGCCTCTGTTGGGTGGAGAAGGTGTGATAATAAGAGGGATACAAGGATGCGAACAGTGGGACAGGTAGGACGACTTTGGAGGCTTTTCCTCCAAAGATGCTGCCTGACTTGCTGAGTTCTCTAGCATTTTGTGTTTATCTTCAGTATTAACCAGCATCTGCAGTTCCTTTCTACACCCATCAGAAACTGTTCAAACTAAAATCCTCTAATCTGTGGACACTGTTCTGACGCAACTTCTTTCAGAAGATTTTTTTCTCTATTATATTTTATGAAATATCACTTTTCTTCTCACAATTGCAAATGATTGAAAAATAAAATTGGATGATGATAACTTGAATTAAAGTCAGAAAATGTTGGAAAGGTCAACAGATAAGGTGAATGTCCAAGGTGTCCTCGTACACAAATCACTGAAGCCAACATTTAATCGGTCTTTCTTAAGGGCCTGTCGAACTTGGGCGACCTAATCCGCGAGTTCGCCCTCGACTCATACTCACAGCATGGTCGACACAAGGTCATAAGAGGTCTTCGTAACTCTCCTTCATGCTCGAGCGTGGTCTCCGCGTACTCGAGGCCTCAGCTAGGTCTCGGCTTTTTTTTCAAAATATTAAAAAATGCCAGTGAGTAAAAAAAGATCGCCGTGGAAAAAAATCGATACTTTTTTTACTTATAGGTTTAGCCATAGGAGGTCGGCATGTTAGTAAAAGGTAGTCGATGGTAGTCGAAGGTGGTCAAAGATAGTCATAGATAGTCTTCATCATAGTCGAAGGGAGGTCGAAGGAGATCGAAGGAGGTCGTCTTCACTCTCCACTATTCCGTGACCAATTGTCCCAAAATTAGTCGTAGCTAGTCGAAGCTGGTCTTCAACATAGTCGAAGGAGGTGGAAGGAGGTCTTCAACATAGTCGAAGGAGGTGGAAGGAGGTCTTCTACATAGTCGAAGGAGGTCTTCAACATGTCATTTTTTCAAACTCTTCTAAACTCGTCAATTAGGTTGCCCAAGTGGGACAGCCCCTTTACTGTTTGTATCAGGACTGGCCATTTTTGCCTGCAATTCCTCTGTTCCCTTTCCATTTATTTCTATATTCTGGCCTGCCGGGTACATTTCAGTAGGGCAGACTAAGCAACATTGCACAAACATCAGCAGCAGAATGAGATTCAACCACCAGTCTTCCTGTACCCATCCCTTTCAGCTTTCTGCAGAGACTACTTTCCCGTGACTCCTCGGATCATTATCCCTGCTCATCCATCCCTCCCTTTTCCCCGGCAAAAGAAGGAGATGCAACACCTGTCCCTACACCCCCCTCCTTCATTTACATCAGGGGCCCCAGCAACCCTTCCAGGTGAGACAGAGGTTTACATGCACCTCCACCAGTCTCTTCTATTACAATTAATGCTCTCTTAAAAGTACCTTAAAAGAACAATTCCTGTGCTTTGTCATATTACAAAGATTACCAATGCATTAGACATTCCCAGAAGAAGTCTGTGATGAACCTTTGTATAAACTACACACAGTGGTTTGAGATTGATCTTTCAGGACAGCGCAGTGGCACAGCGGTAGAGTTGCTGACTTACAAGGCTAGAGACCCGGGCTATGGTGATCCTGACTATTGTGCTGTCTGTACAAAGTTTGTACATTCTCCCTGTGAATGCATGGGTGCTTCGGATTCCTCCCATATTCCAAAAATGTACAGGTTTGCTGATTAATTGGTTAAATTATCCCTAGTGTGTAGGATGTGAAACTGGGATAACCTAAAACTAATGTATATCTCTAAAACTAAAAACCTAAAAATAATTTTCGATGCTATTCCACTTTCAACAGCTCAAAAGCTGTGCCCATTTATTCACAACAAATTTTGCTGTAATTTATTTTTCTCCTTTGCTCATGTCTGCATTTTGGATTTCCAAAGAATAATGGTTAGTTGTTCAGAGCCTGTCAGCCCATTTGTGGGCTCACCCAACATCCTTTATGATGTTATTAGTTTTTATGGTTACTATCCCATCCTTTGCTGCCTGTACAAAGTATGAACACTCAACCTGTAACACATTCCATCGTTTAGTGTGCTGGTCAATCTGTCTGAGACACAAGGAGTGTGTAGTTTACGCAAAGGTTCATCACAGACTTCTTCTGGGAATGTACATGCATTATTGCAAGTGGCATTGCAGTTCTTTACACAACATGATCCTTAAGTAAATTAAAGCAATAATTATTGTTTGTAACTTTTACTACTTGTTCTGCACCTCAACCCAAAAGTTTTCCACTGGTGGGAGAGTCTAGGTCCAGAGGTCATAGCCTCAGAATTAAAGGGCGCTCTTTTAGAAAGGAGGTGAGAAGGGACTTCTTTAGTCAGAGGGTAGTTAATCTATGGAACTCAGTGCTACACAGAGCTGTGGAGGCCAATCAGTGGATATTTTTAAGGCATGATAGACAGATTCTTGATTAGAACGGGTGTTAAGGGTTATGAGGAGACGGCAGGAAAATAGGATTAGGAGGCAGAGATCAGCCATGGTTGAATGGCGGAGTGGACTCAATGGATGGATAGGCCCGGTTCTGCTCCTATAACTTGTGAACATGAAAAGCCAAGGGCTGATGTAGTTTCAACACCTGCTGGCAATTTGCTTACCTCCATCATTTTGTGTCTGACTGGTCCTTAATGATATTGGCTGCCTTTACTGTTGATCCCTTCAATGGTGGGCAGGCCATTGATATATGGAAGTAACTACCCATGGTAAAAATCAAGTTATATACAATCAGCAAACTGTGTTAATGATGTGAACCCACTGTGTGAGATTGGTGTCACAGTTATTTAAATTAGCCAGGTACTTCAAATGTGTTACTCATGATGAGGATGGATGGGTGATTAAGATCGGAACATCCTCTGCCACTGGGCAGAATTTTCCCACAGCACTCACTGAATTAAGATTTCTCATTATTTAATTTTTAACACTATTTTCAACAACTCTGAACTTGGAGGGTACAAGATGTCACTGAAAACATGCACTTCTTGTAAACTACCTCAGTGTAAACCACGACCTTACACCCTTGCACTTACAGTGCATTGAGAAAGTATTCAGACCCCTTCACTTTTTCCACATTTTGTTACATTACAGCTTTATTCTAAAATTGGTTAGTCATTTTTTTTTATCATCAATCTACGCACAATACCTCATAATATAAAAGCAAAACCAGGTGTTTAGTAATTATTGCAAAATAATTAAAAATAAATAACTGAAACATCACATTGACACAAGTATTCAGACCCTTTGCTGTGACTCTCAAAATTGAGCTTTGGTGCATCGTGTTTCCATAGATTATCCTTGAGATGTTTCTACAACTTGATAGGAGTCTACAAGTGGTAAATTAAATTGATTGTACATGGTTTGGAAAGGCACACACCTGTCTATATAAGGTCCTACCATTGACAGTGCATGTTAGAGCAAAAAACAAGCCAGGAAGACGAAGGAATTGTCTGTAGACCTCCGAGACAGGATTGTGTTGAGACACAGATCTGGGAAAACATTTTTGGAGCATTGCAGGTCCCGAAGAGCACAGTGGCCTCCGTCATTAAATAGCCATCCGATCCGCGGAGCCCAACCGACCCCCGGCCCTCACCCGACCCCCGGCCCTCACCCGACCCCCGGCCCTCACCCGACCCCCGGCCCTCACCCGACCCTCGGCCCTCACCCGACCCTCGGCCCTCACCCGACCCTCGGCCCTCACCCGACCCTCGGCCCTCACCGGACCCTCGGCCCTCACCCGACCCTCGGCCCTCACCCGACCCCCGGCCCTCACCCGACC
This sequence comes from Leucoraja ocellata, assembly GCA_036785375.1. Classification (NCBI taxonomy): domain Eukaryota; kingdom Metazoa; phylum Chordata; class Chondrichthyes; order Rajiformes; family Rajidae; genus Leucoraja; species Leucoraja ocellata. Next base: position 132,022 of record JAWMAR010002307.1, read on the forward strand.
CCCGGCCCTCACCCGACCCTCGCAGCTGGAGAACACCACCCGACCCGTGGAGCTGGAGAACGCCAGGTAAGCCCCGGGGCTGGAGACCATCAGCAGAGTCGCGGGGCTGAAGACCGCCTGCGGAGTAACGCAGACGCGGAGCAACGGAGCGGCAGAACACCAGCGCGCACCAAGCCAGCTCGGCCCACCAGAAGCACCAACAGACGGCGACGGGTACGAAAACACCGCCGGGGACGCAGAGGTGGGTTAAAGGCCAGGTTAGAGCTAGCCCCACACAGGGTAGCGATTCCTAGCCTTTTCCTCGCCAACGTGCGCTCACTGGCAAACAAAATGGCCGAACTCCGGCTAAGGATCACCTCCCACAACTGGATCAAGGACTGCAACATCTTGATCTTCACTGAAACTTGGCTCAACACTGACGTTCCTGACAGCGCCATCCAGCTATCGGAGCGTCATTTACTCCGAGCGGACAGGACATCAGACTCTGGTAAGACCAGAGGGGGGGGTCTGTGCATTTATGTAAACAAAGCATGGTGCACGGACTCCACCATCATCGAGAGTCACTGCTCAGCTAACCTTGAATTCCTCTTGGTTAGATGCAGACCGTTCTATCTGCCCAGAGAGTTCACCTCCACTGTTGTGACTGCAGCCTATATCCCTCCTGATGCTAATGCCAAGCTTGCAATGAAAGAGCTGCATACTGCCATTAGCAAACAACAGACGCACAACCCCGAGGCAGCCTTCATTGTTGCGGGTGACTTCAATCACTCCAACCTGAAGACTGTACTCCCCAAATTCCACCAACATGTATCCTTCCCCACTAGAGTAGACAAGACACTGGACAAAGTCTACACCAACATGGTTGAAGCTTACAAAGCCATCCCCCTCCCCCACCTTGGTCAGTCTGATCACCTCTCATTGTTCCTGCTCCCTAAGTACTCCCCACTCATCAGACGGGTTAAACCAACTGTGAGGACAGTTAAAGTCTGGTCAGAGGAAGCGGACTTCACACTTCAGCAGTGTTTTGGAAACACTGACTGGAAGGCATTTGCAGCCCAGGCCACCCTTGACTCTCACACGGACATTGATTCCTATACACCCTCTGTTCTGGACTTTATAAACTCCACCATCAATAGTGTCACCTCCCTCAAACAGGTGACCATATACCCGAATCAGAAGCCATGGATGAACAGCGAGGTCAGGCTACTGCTGAAAGCACGGGACACCGCTTTCAGGTCAGGCGATGCTCGAGCCTACAGTTCATCCAGGGCTAACCTGAAGAGGGGCATCAGGAAGGCCAAGCACTGCCATAAGCTCAGGATTGAGGAGCACTTCAACAACAACTCCAACCCCCGACGCATGTGGCAAGGCATCCAGGCCATCACGGACTACAGACCCTCCAACATCACCCCCACATCCAGCGACGCCTCCTTCCTTGAGGAGCTTAATCACTTCTATGGCCGCTTCGACAGGGACAATCTAGAGACAGCCATCAAGGCTGTGCTACCTGCCGATCACCAACCCCTCACACTCACCCCCTATGACGTGTACGTGGCACTGAGTAGGACTAATGCACGTAAGGCTGCTGGCCCTGACGGCATCCCCGGGCGCGTGCTCAGGGCCTGTGCTGCACAGCTGACAGACGTCTGGACTGACATCTTCAACCTGTCACTTGCCCAAGCAGTTGTCCCCACTTGCCTTAAAACCACCTCCATCGTGCCAGTGCCAAAACACTCCACTGCGGCAAGCCTCAACGACTTCCGCCCAGTTGCACTTACCCCCATCATCACTAAGTGCTTCGAGAGGCTGGTCCTGGCACACCTCAAAAGCTGCCTACCCCCCACACTGGATCCCTATCAGTTTGCCTACCGCAAGAACAGGAGTACGGAGGATGCCATCTCAACGGCACTTCACTCCGCCCTCTCCCTCCTCGACAACAGAGACACTTACATAAGAATGCTGTTCATCGATTACAGCTCAGCATTCAACACCATTATACCATCAAAACTGATCACCAAACTCGGTAACCTGGGCATCGACCCCTCCCTCTGCAACTGGATACTGGACTTTCTAACCAACAGACCCCAGTCTGTGAGGTTAGACAAGCACACCTCTTCAACCCTCACCCTGAACACCGGCGTTCCACAGGGCTGTGTGCTGAGCCCCCTCCTCTACTCCCTCTTCACCTATGACTGCACACCTGTACATGGTACTAACACCATCATCAAGTATGCAGATGATACAACGGTGATTGGCCTCATCAGCAACAACGATGAGTTGGCCTACAGGGAGGAGGTCCAGCACTTAGCAGCATGGTGCGCTGACAACAACCTGGCCCTTAACTCCAAGAAGACCAAGGAGCTCATTGTAGACTTCATGAAGTCCAGAGGCGGCACGCACACCCCTATCCACATTAACGGGACGGAGGTGGAACGTGTTTCTAGCTTCAGGTTCCTGGGAGTCAACATCTCCGATGACCTCTCTTGGACCCACAATATCTCAACTTCAAAGAAGGCTCACCAGCATCTCTTCTTCCTGAGGAGACTGAAGAAGGTCCATCTGTCCCCTCAGATCCTAGTGAACTTCTACCACTGCACCATCGAGAGCATCCTTACCAACTGCATCACAGTATGGTATGGCAACTGCTCTGTCTCCGACCGGAAGGCATTGCAGAGGGTGGTGAAAATTGCCCAACGCATCACCAGTTCCATGCTCCCCTCCATTGAGTCTGTCCAAAGCAAGCGCTGTCCGCGGAGGGCGCTCAGCATCGCCAAGGACTGCTCTCACCCCAACCATGGACTGTTTAACCTCCTACCATCCGGGAGGCGCTACAGGTCTCTCCGTTGCCGAACCAGCAGGTCGAGGAACAGCTTCTTTCCGGCGGCTGTCACTCTACTCAACAACGTACCACGGTGACTGCCAATCACCCCCCCCCCCGGACACTTATTATTATTTATGCAAATCATTTGCTATGTCGCTCTTCCAGGGAGATGCTAAATGCATTTCGTTGTCTCTGTACTGTACACTGACAATGACAATTAAAATTGAATCTGAATCTGAATCTGAATAAAAACCACGGTTCTTCCGTCCTGAAGAACGAAGATTGATCAAAGCTACTCAACCTATGGAACATTTGAATATTGACTTCAAAGGGCCTTTACCATCCTCCTCTTGAAATGTTTATATACTTACCTTAGTTGATGAATATTCAAGGTTTCAATTTGCCTTTCCTTGTCCAAATATGTCAGCTGCTACGGTTGTCAAATGTTTAGATCAACTGTTTTCATTGTGTGGATTTCCAAGTTACATACATTCTGATAGGGGCACCTCATTCATGTCCAACGATTTAAAAGACTACTTTTCGAATAGAGGAATTGCAACAAGTAAAACAACACCATATCATCCTATTGGAAATGATCAGGTTGAGAGGTATAACGGAATCATTTGGAAAGCAGTGAAACTGGCTTTAAAGTCAAATGATATACCAGATCAGCAGTGGGAATGTGTTCTACCAGATGCATTACACTCCATCAGATCTCTACTGTTAACTGCTACCAATACTACTCCACACGAGCAGTTCTTTAACTTCAAACGGCGTTCTTCTAGTGGTACTTCTCTGCCATCATGGTTAACGAGCCCTGGGCCTGTGTTGCCTCGTGGGTATGTCCGATGAAATAAGAACGATGAAGTTGAACCCTTCTTATGCAACTATCAAGTATCGGGATGGACGTCAGTCAACTGTCTCACTTCGTGACCTTGCACCATGTCCATCTTCTCCATCAGCTCCGTCACTCCTTGATAATATTAATCGAGAACTTCCTTCAACACTCCCATAAACTCCTATGGAAACTTCTATAAGTAATTCTAAAATTGTAAATCTAAATACCAATATGAGTGAAGTTGATGACCAAGCAATGTGTGTACCACCAGCTATTGAAACACCATTATCTCCTGATGCTCCAGTGCTGCGATGGTCATCAAGACGTATTAAACGTCCTGCCCATCTCAACTTATAAATAGGAGGGGAGTATGTGCGGGGCCTTTCCACACTGTGCGCATGTGCGTGGTCTCGGGTCGGCAAGGCCTGCGGAATCAGCGATATTTTCCATACAGATAAAGATTAAATAGAAACTTGAGGTGCAACTTTTTCACTCACTGGGTGGAGGGTATGTGGAAGAAGCTGCCATTATATGCATTAATTGGCTTGGTAAAAAAGTAAAAACTGTTCCTAGTGCAGGATAGTGTTAGTGTGCGGGAATGCTGGTTGGTGCGGACTCAGTGGGCCAAAGGGTCTGTTTCCGTGCTGTGTCACAAAACTAAACTAAACCATTAACAGTGTAGAAAGGAACTGTAGATGCTGGTTTAAACCGTAGACACAAAATCCTGGAGTAACTAATTGGGACAGGCAGCATCTCTGGAAAGAAGGAATGGGTGACGTTTCTGGTCGAGACCCTTCTTCAGACTGAATCAAGGGAGAGGGAAACGAGAGATATAGGCGGTGATGTAGAGAGATATACAACAAATTAATGAAAGACATGCAAAAAGAGTAACAATACTAAAGGAAACAATGTTGGCTGTGTGCTGGCGGGGAACAAGAAGCTGGTGCGACTTGGGTGGGGGAGGGATGGAGAGAGAGGGAATGCAGGGGTTACTTGAAGTTAGAGAAATCAATATTCATACCGGACTGAGTAGGAATGGGTGACATTTCGGATCGAGACCCATCTACATTGACAGCATTGATGTGCAGAGGGATCTACGAGTCCAGGTTCACAGTTCACTGAATGAGGCAGCACGAGTAGATGGGGTGCGTGGCATTGAGGGAAAGCCGGGTTCGGCAGTGATCACTCCGATATTCACAGTAACATGGTGAACTCTGGTGCTTTATTCCATTTACAGTGGCAAAAATGTCCAGGACCACATGGGGGCGCTGTCCCTCATGGTCAGAGCGCACATGTGAAGTTGCTGGCGATCTGTGTCTGAGTGGGTTTGTTGACGACACCAAGATTGGAGGAGTTGCAGACAGTGAGGAAGCTGTCGGAAGATGCTGGCGATCTGTGTCTGATTGGGTTTGTTGACATCACCAAAATTGGAGGAGTTGCAGACAGTGAGGAAGCTGTCGGAAGATGGTGCGGGATGAAGATTAGATGCATAAAGGGGTGGAGAAATGGCAGACAGAGTTTAATCCGAGCAAGAGTGCGATGTTGCCCTTTGGGAGGTTGAAGTCACAAGGAGAGGGTGTAGTGTTAATGGTAAGTCCATTAACAGCATTGATAATCTTTAGCGCTGAAACAGGCCCTTCGGCCGACCTAATCCTGACTGCCCATCGATCACCCATTCACACACCAGTTCTAGGTTTGTTTTGGAGATACAGTGTGTAAAGAAGCCCTGTGGCCCATCGAGTCCACGCCAACAAGCGATCCCCGCACTATCCCACACACCCTGGGGACAATTTACATTTATACCAAGCCAGTTAACCTACACACCCATACGTTTTTGGAGTGTCGGGGGATACTGAAAATCTTGGGGGAAACACATGCAGGTCACTGGGTGAACGTACAAACTCCGTACAGACAAACACCCGTAGTCGCGATCGAAACTGGGTGTCTGGTGCTGTAAGGCGGTAGCTCTACTGCTGCGACAACGTCAATGCTGTGCTGTCTGGGGCCTGTTTTCACACTGTATCTCTAAACCAAACATAGAACGAGTGTGTGAATGGGTGATCGCTGGTCGGCACAGACTCGGTGGGCTGGAGGCCTGTTTCCACGCTGTATCTCTGAACTAAACTAAAACTAAACTAGCCGGGACACATCACACTTTGTCTTTCTTTCTCTATCTTCATTCTGGACAACTTTCATAGGGCAACAGAAGGAAACAAAACAGGCTAAAAAGATGAAGTACGAAGGGAAGCTGGCCAGGAACATAAAGAAGGACAGTAAAAGCTTCTTTAGATATATTAAGGGAAAAAGAATAGCAAAGTCAAATGTGGGTCCCTTGAAGGCAGACACGGGTAAAATTATTATAGGAACAAGGAAATGGGAGAAGAATTGAATAGGAACTACAGAAGGAAGACATAAACAATCTCCCAGATGTACTGGAGGACAGAGGATCTAAGGGGGTAGAGGAGCTGAAAGAAATGTTCATTAGGTGAGAAATAGTATTGGGTAGGCTAATGGGACTGAAGGATGATAAATCCCCTGGGCCTGACAGTCTGCATCCCAGGGTCCTCAGGGAGGTGGCTCCAGAAATTGGACGCATTGGTGATCATTTTCCAATGTTCAATAGATTCAGGATCAGTTCCTGGGGATTGGAGGATAGCTAATGTTATCCCACTTTTCAAGAAACGTGCGAGAGAGAAAACAAGGAATTACAGACCAGTTAGCCTGACTTCGGTGGTGAGAAAGATGCTGGAGTCATTTATTAAAGAGGTAATAATGGGGCATTTGGATAGCAGTAAAAGGATTAGTCCAAGTCAGCATGGTTTTATGAAAGGGAAATCATGCTTGACTAATCTACTGGAATCTTTTGAGGATGTGACAAGTAAAATGGATGAAGGGGTGCCAGTGGATGTAGTGCATCTAGACTTTCAGAAAGCCTTTGATAAGGTCCCGCACGGGAGACTAGTGACTAACATTAGAGCACATGGTATTGGGGGTAGGGTGTTGATATGGATAGAAAATTGGTTGGCAGACCAGAAGCAAAGAGTAGGAGTGAACGGGTCCTTTTCAGAATGGCAGGCAGTGGCGAGTGGAGTGCCGCAAGGCTCGGTGTTGGGGCGGCAACTATTTAACATATATATTAATGATTTGGAAGTGGGAATTAGGAGCAACACTAGCAAGTTTGCGGATGACACAAAGCTGGGTGGCAGAGTGAGCTGTGAAGAGGATGTTCGGAGGCAGCAGGGTGACCTGGACAGGTTGAGTGAGTGGGCAGATGCGTGGCAGATGCAATATAATACTAGACTAAGTGGGACCCGTTGGGTCCCAGCATCACACGGGAGGGCTGGACACCCAACACAATATTCCCCCTCTCCACCAATTCCAATATTGCTGGCCAGTGGGGGTGGGGGGAAGGGGCTTTCTGTTGCGCTAGTATGATTGTTTTGGGCCGAAGGTACTGGTTTCCAGAGGGCTAGTATGGAGTTTGTGGGCCAAATGGATTTTTGGGCTGACAGCACAGTCACTGAGGGCTGGCAGCTCAGTCACTGAGGCCTGGCAGTACAATCACTCGGACCTGGCAGGCTGGCCGCTGAGAAACTGCCAGAAATTCTGCCCAAAACAGGTGACAGACTGTAAGAGAGAAGGGGGAAGAGGGTGGACTGAATAGATTATTGAGTTGTCAGTGCATCTGCTCACTCCTGGTACGCTGGCAGTTCACTCAGTCACCCCGCCTACCTTCAACCCCACCCCCCTCACCCCCCCCCCCCCCCCCCAACTCTGCTCCTTGCCATTCCCCTCACACCCACACATTCAGTGCATCTCCAAACAACCTCCCCCCATGCACTCTTAGTGGCTCTCCCACAGAGCAGCCATTCCTGCCTATTAGGTTCTATTGTGATGAAGAACACACAGCATTAAAAGTGCAAAAAGGTTGTATTAAAGTTTAAATGTGAATGATTCTTAAAATATAAGAACAATTTAAATTTTAAAGATGAGATTTATTAAGTTTTTACACGTTGTGTCTTGTTGCGTCTTTAAGATAATTTTAATATAGAGAAAGTCAAATTTTAAGAAGGAAAATCTGAGAATATCTCAGAAGTCATCATTCAACGAAGCTCACTTTTAATGACAACATTCTTGGGCGATGTTCCATTCTTCAGGAAACCTTTGACATTTCCCTTCATATTTCTGTTGAGCTAGTATGTTGGGCCAAAGGTACTGGTTTCCAGAGGGCTAGTATGGAGTTTGTGGGCGGAATGGATTTTTGGGCTGGCAGCTCAGTCACTGAGGCCTGTACTGGCATGGCAGGGGGGGGGGGCACCAAAATGCTTAGTGTTGCTGAAGACATCTGGAAGAGTTCTGTCCACAACTTCAAAGCATTCTCTCCTAATCATTGGACATTCATCCCAAACAATGACTTTCACTTGCCTCGTGAAATGTGCCGTCTTAGAGTTCTTCTCGATGTTGCACAATGTATCCTCGACCACTTGGATGGGTATCTTGAATCGAGAATGTGTAGTTCTTCCACCAGGCAGAAATGTAGCTGCTATCCTAGAGGATACTACAGCAATAGCCACATCACCTTGACCTCTAACATTTCCTGACATGATGTTGAAAAAGCAGCCCAAAGACAATTTCAGTTGTTAATGAACACTGAAGATTTTGTGCAAAACATTTTTTTTGAGGTGGGGGCTGTCAGGGTGGGGTGGGGGGTGGTAAACATTGTGCAGCCAAGGGAGGGGCACAGCTTCAGGCGGGGGTTCTCGTGAGCTGATGAGAAATGGCTTCAGCAGGGGGTGCATCCTATAGACAGGCGGAGGGCAACGTCTTGAGGTGGGGAATGTCAGTGGAGCAGGGGGGCAGTGAGCGATTTACTCATGACCTGTGGACTCACTCCCTGCCTTTGGATCAACTCATGGCCTTTGGACTGACTCTCACAGCTTGTGGACTGACTGATGCCCGACTTCTGGATTCACGTCCGACTTTTGTAAACTGAAAACTGTAACCTCTACATTGAGGAACAGCTTCTTCCTGACAGCCATCACGCTATTAAACAGAACAAATAAGCTTGGAACTACGAAATACTATATTATTTCACACACACACACACACACACACACACACACACACACACACACACACACACACACACACACACACACACACACACACACATATATATATATATATATATATATAAATATATATATTCACATGCACTCACACACTCATATTCACACACATATAATCATGCACATATATGTGTGTGTGTGTGTGTGTGAATATATGTGTGTATGTGTGAATATATGTGAGTGTGTGTGAATATATGTGTGTGTGTGTGAATATATGTTTGTGTGTGAATATATATGTGTGTGTGCGCGGATATATGTGTGTGAATATATATATATATATATGTGTGCATATATGTATATGTGTGTGTGTGAATATATATGAATGTGTGTGAATATATATGAATGTGTGTGTGAATATATATGTATGTGTGCGTGAATGTGTGTGTATATATATGTGTGCGTGTGTGTGTGTGTGTGTGTGTGTGTGTGTGTGTGTGTGTGTGTGTGTGTGTGAATAGGGGGTTGCACGTAAGGTCACAAGGTCATAGGACTTGACGCACGGAGCCGCTCAACCCATCTGGAAGACATCCGTCACTTCCAGTATATGTTATTAATGCAAGAAACGCGTACTTTCCTATCTGTTAAAAACCGCCAAAATGTTGAATTTGTGCTCTGAAAAAAATTGTGGAAGTTGGGGTAAGTGTGAGAGACATGAACCCAACATTGGAATTCCAAACGTGAAATGAAATGCAGGTAAAGAGAAGCGAGAATTGAAGGGACAACAGCAGCTAAAGTGCTTGGTAAAGATTGGCTGTGCAGATATCCTAATTGAAAATATTGGAATTATCGTGTTTGCTCACTGCATTTCATCAACAGTAAGGCATTATTCGTGCTTTTTATTGATTTCTTTGGTATCTAAAATGTCTCTGAAGTGATAAATTTGGCTGTAAATTTTTCTTCAGATGCGTTTTCATTTTGTACGTAAAACCCGACTTGAGAACCATGGGCGATTAAAAAACAAAACAAAATACAGCCAGATTTATTACTTCTGAAACTTTTTAGTTGCCAAAGGAATCAAGAAAAAACACAAATAATGCTTTAATGTTGGTGAAATGCAGTGAGCAAACGGCCAATGTTCGCTAAGCATCTCCCTGGAAGATGGAGTTGGAAACAATGGTAAGTGCCTACCAGCAGTACATCGCGTGTAATCCATTTGGTGTAGCGTGACCCGACTCCCGATGTGTGTGTGTGTGTGTGTGTGTGAATATATGTATGTGTGTGTGAATATGTATGTGTGTGTGTGTGAATATGTGTATATATATGTGTGCATCTGAATATGTGTGTGAGTAAATATGTGTGTGTGTGTGTGTGAATATGTGCGTGTCTGTCTATGTATGTGCGTGTGAATATGTGTGTGTGTGTGCGTGTATGTGTGTGAGTGCATGTGAATATATATACATGTGTATGTGTGCATATGTGCGCGTGTGTATATGTATGTGTGTGTACATGTGTGTGTGCATGATTATGGCGTGTGAATATGAGTGTGGGTGTGTGTGCATATGTGCGTGAGTGCATGTGAATATATATATATGTGTGTGTGTGTGTGTGTGTGTGTGTGTGTGTGTGTGTGTGTGTGTGTGTGTGTGAAATAATATAGTATTTCGTAGTTCCGAGCTTATTTGTTATGTTTAATGGCGTGATGGCTGTCAGGAAGAAGGAACGTAGCTGTTCCTCAATGTTACAGTTTTCAGTTTACAAAAGTCGGACGTGAATCCAGAAGTCGGGCATCAGTCAGTCCACAAGCTGTGAGAGTCAGTCCAAAGGCCACGAGTTGATCCAAAGGCAGTGAGTGAGTCCACAGGTCATGAGTAAATCGCTCACTGCCCCCCTCCTCCACTGACATCCCCCACCTCAAGACGCTGCCCTCCGGCTGGTTATAGGATGCACCCCCTACTGAAGCCGCCCACATCCCATGCATGAGGACACCACACCCCCTTCTCATCAGTTCACGACAACCCCCGCCTGAAGCTGCCCTTGGCTGCATGACATTTACCACCCGTAGAGCAGTGTCTTGAGGTGGGGGATGAGTCTGTGTATGTGTGTGAGTCTCTGTGTGTGAGTGAGTGAGTGAGTGGGCGGAATGGATAGCCCAAATATCCATTCCGCCCACAAACACCACACTAGCCCTCTGGAAACCAGTACCTTTGGCCCAACATACTAGCTCAACAGAAATATGAAGGGAAATGTCAAAGGTTTCCTGAAGAATGGAACATCGCCCAAGAATGTTGTCATTAAAAGTGAGCTTTGTTGAATGATGACTTCTGAGATATTCTCAGATTTTCCTTCTTAAAATTTGACTTTCTCTATATTAAAATTCTCTTAAAGACGCAACAAGACACAACGTGTAAAAACTTAATAAATCTCATCTTTAAAATTTAAATTGTTCTTATATTTTAAGAATCATTCACATTTAAACTTTAATACAACCTTTTTGCACTTTTAATGCTGTGTTCTTCATCACAATAGAACCTAATAGGCAGGAATGGCTGCTCTGTGGGAGAGCCACTAAGAGTGCATGGGGGGAGAGGTTGTTTGAAGATGCACCGAATGTGTGGGTGTGAGGGGAATGGCAAGGAGCAGAGTGGGGAGGGTGGGGGTGAGGGGGGTGGGTTGAAGGTAGGCGGGGTGACTGAGTGAACTGCCAGCGTACCAGGCGTGAGCGGCTGAACTGCCAACCCAATAATCTATTCAGACCACCCTCTTCCTCCTTCTCTCTTACAGCCTGTCACCTGTTTTGGGCAGAATTTCTGGCAGTTTCTCAGCGGCCAGCCTGCCAGGTCCGAGTGATTGTACTGCCAGGCCTCAGTGACTGAGCTGCCAGCCCTCAGTGACTGTGCTGTCAGCCCAAAAATCCATTTGGCCCACAAACTCCATACTAGCCCTCTGGAAACCAGTACCTTCGGCCCAAAACAATCATACTAGCGCAACAGAAAGCCCTCCCCCCCCCCCCACCCCCACTGGCCAGCAATATTGGAATTGGTGGAGAGGGAATATTGTGTTGGGTGTCCAGCCCTCCCATGTGATGCTGGGACCCAACGGGTCCCACTTAGTCTAGTATTATATTGCATCTGCCACGCATCTGCCCACTCACTCAACTTGTCCAGGTCACCCTGCTGCCTCCGAACATCCTCTTCACAGTTCACACTGCCACCAGCTTTGTGTCTTCCGCAAACTTGCTAGTGTTGCTCCTAATTCCCTCTTCCAAATCATTAATATATATGTTAAATAGTTGCGGCCCCAACACCGAGCCTTGCGGCACTCCATTCACCACTGCCTGCCATTCTGAAAAGGACCCGTTCACTCCTACTCTTTGCTTCCGGTCTGCCAACCAATTTTCTATCCATGTCAACACCCTACTCCCAATACCATGTACTCTAATTTTAGTCACTAGTCTCCCGTGCGGGGCCTTATCAAAGGCTTTCTGAAAGTTTAGATACACTACATCCACTGGCACCCCTTCATTCATTTTACTTGTCACATCCTCAAAAAAATCCAGTAGATTAGTCAAGCATGATTTCCCTTTCATAAAACCATGCTGACTTGGACTAATCCTTTTACTGCTATCCAAATGCCCCATTATTACCTCTTTAATAAATGACTCCAGCATCTTTCTCACCACCGAAGTCAGGCTAACTGGTCTGTAATTCCTTGTTTTCTCTCTCGCACGTTTCTTGAAAAGTGGGATAACATTAGCTATCCTCCAATCCACAGGAACTGATCCTGAATCTATTGAACATTGGAAAATGATCACCAATGCGTCCACTATTTCTAGAGCCACCTCTCTGAGGACCCTAGGATGCAGACCATCAGGCCCAGGGGATTTATCATCCTTCAGTCCCATTAGCCTACCCAATACTATTTCTCACCTAATGAACATTTCTTTCAGCTCCTCTACCCCCTTAGATCCTCTGTCCTCCAGTACATCTGGGAGATTGTTTGTCTTCCTTCTGTAGTTCCTATTCAATTCTTCTCCCATTTCCTTGTTCCATAATAATTTACCCGTGTCTGCCTTCAAGGGACCCACATTTGACTTTGCTATTCTTTTTCCTTAATATATCTAAAGAAGCTTTTACTGTCCTTCTTTATGTTCCTGGCCAGCTTCCCTTCGTACTTCATCTTTTAGCCTGTATTGCCCGTTTTGTTTCCTTCTGTTGTCCTATGAAAGTTGTCCAGAATGTAGACAGAGAAAAAAAGACAAAGTGTGATGTGTCCCGGCTAGTTTAGTTTTAGTTTAGTTCAGAGATACAGCGTGGAAACAGGCCTTCAGCCCACCGAGTCTGTGCCGACCCAGCGATCACCCATTCACACACTCGTTCTATGTTTGGTTTAGAGATACAGTGTGAAAACAGGCCCCAGACAGCACAGCATTGACGTTGTCGCAGCAGTAGAGCTACCGCCTTACAGCACCAGACACCCAGTTTCGATCGCGACTACGGGTGTTTGTCTGTACGGAGTTTGTACGTTCACCCAGTGACCTGCATGTGTTTCCCCCAAGATTTTCAGTATCCCCCGACACTCCAAAAACGTACGGGTGTGTAGGTAAACTGGCTTGGTATAAATGTAAATTGTCCCCAGGGTGTGTGGATAGTGCGGGGATCGCTTGTCGGCGTGGACTCGATGGGCCACAGGGCTTCTTTACACACTGTATCTCCAAAACAAACCTAGAACTGGTGTGTGAATGGGTGATCGATGGGCAGTCAGGATTAGGTCGGCCGAAGGGCCTGTTTCAGCGCTAGATTATCAATGCTGTTAATGGACTTACCATTAACACTACACCCTCTCCTTGTGACTTCAACCTCCCAAAGGGCAACATCGCACTCTTGCTCGGATTAAACTCTGTCTGCCATTTCTCCACCCCTTTATGCATCTAATCTTCATCCCGCACCATCTTCCGACAGCTTCCTCACTGTCTGCAACTCCTCCAATCTTGGTGATGTCAACAAACCCAATCAGACACAGATCGCCAGCATCTTCCGACAGCTTCCTCACTGTCTGCAACTCCTCCAATCTTGGTGTCGTCAACAAACCCACTCAGACACAGATCGCCAGCATCTTCACATGTGCGCTCTGACCATGAGGGACAGCGCCCCCATGTGGTCCTGGACATTTTTTGCCACTGTAAATGGAATAAAGCACCAGAGTTCACCATGTTACTGTGAATATCGGAGTGATCACTGCCGAACCCGGCTTTCCCTCAATGCCACGCACCCCATCTACTCGTGCTGCCTCATTCAGTGAACTGTGAACCTGGACTCGTAGATCCCGCTGCACATCAATGCTGTCAATGTAGATGGGTCTCGATCCGAAATGTCACCCATTCCTACTCAGTCCGGTATGAATATTGATTTCTCTAACTTCAAGTAACCCCTGCATTCCCTCTCTCCATCCCTCCCCACCAAGTCGCACCAGCTTCTTGTTCCCCGCCAGCACACAGCCAACATTGTTTCCTTTAGTATTGTTACTCTTTTTGCATGCCTTTCATTAATTTGTTCTATATCTCTCTACATCACCGCCTATATCTCTCGTTCTCCCTCTCCCTTGATTCAGTCTGAAGAAGGGTCTCGACCAGAAACGTCACCCATTCCTTCTTTCCAGAGATGCTGCCTGTCCAATTAGTTACTCCAGGATTTTGTGTCTACGGTTTAAACCAGCATCTACAGTTCCTTTCTACACTGTTAATGGTTTAGTTTAGTTTTGAGCATACAGCACGGAAACAGACCCTTCGGCCCACTGAGTCCGCACCAACCAGCATTCCCGCACACTAACACTATCCTGCACTAGGAACAGTTTTTACTTTTTTACCAAGCCAATTAATGCATATAATGGCAGCTTCTTCCACATACCCTCCACCCAGTGAGTGAAAAAGTTGCACCTCAAGTTTCTATTTAATCTTTATCTGTTCACCTTAAACCCAGGTCCACAGATATGTGGGGTTATCCACTTTGGTGGCAAGACGGGAAGGCAGATTATTACCTGAATGGTGTCAAGTTGGGAAGAGGGGAAGTACAGCGGATCTGGGGTCCTTGTTCATCAGTCACTGAAAGTAAGCAAGCAGGTACAGCAGGCAGTGAAGAAGCGAAAGACATGTTGGCCTTCATAACAAGAGGAGTTGAGCATAGGAGCAAAGAGTAATTCTGCAATTGTACAGGGCCCTGGTGAGATCACATCTTGAGTATTGTGTGCATTTTTGGTCTCCTAATTTGAGGAAGGACATTCTTGCTATTGAGGGAGTGCAGCGTAGGTTCACCAGTTTAATTCCCCAGATGGCGGGAATATGTTGAGAGAATGGAGCAGCTGGCTTGTACACTCTGGAGTTTAGAAGGATGAGAGGTTATCTCATTGAAACATGTAAGATTATTTAGGGTTTGGACACACTAGAGGCAGGAAACATGTTCCCGATGTGGTGGGAGTCCAGAACAGGGGCCACAGTTTAAGAATAAGGGATCGGCCATTTAGAACCGAGATGAAGAAACACCTTTTCTCACAGAGAGTGGTGAGTCTGTGGAATCTCTGCCTCAGACGGTGGTGAGGCCGGTTCTCTGGAGGCTTTCACGAGAGAGCAAGATAGGGCTCTTAAAGATAGCGGAGTCGGGGATATGAGGAGAATGCAGGAACGGGGTACTGATTGTGGATGATCAGCGTGATCACATTGAATGGCGGTGCTGGCTCGAAGGGCCCGAATGGC